>CAJVPZ010003215.1:0-11289 GCA_910592135.1 Racocetra fulgida | reverse complement strand
GTGTAAAATGGTTTAAGAAGCTGCACAATTTCTTCTATAATTACCCAATCGTTAGCTTCAAAATAATCATTTTTTAAGATAGAATTTGATAATACAAGGGCGTCAATAACAGTTCGAATTTGACTGAGTTTCTCAAGCATTAGGTAAATAGTAATTCACTTTGTCTCAAAATCAACCATTGGGTGAAGAAAAGGCTGATTTAAAATTGCTGAAATCCTTTTTATCTCTTCCAGAAATGAAGACGAATTTATTTTATAACAAAAATTGCAAGCCCTTTGAATTTGATTAACATATTTATCCAAACCCACTTTAACTATAAGGTTGATGACGTTTGCTGCGCAGCACACATACTCAAGGTTAGAGTTAATTGACTTTTGAAGAAAATGTAGATATATTTGATTTGCAGCATTATGACTGGTAAACCCGATTACCCGTTCTTTTATTTCTATTTCCTTAACAACTTCGAGAACCCTTTTTCCAATAAATTCTCTACTATTTGTTTCATGCAAGAGAATAAGATCAAAAAGAAGGAACCTTCTTGTCCATTTGTCGATCTAATAGATTGTAATTGTGAGAAAAGGTTGAGCACATACTGTCCAAACATTTAAAGTGAGCAATAGTTTATTTTTATTTGTTTTTAATGTTTTCTTAATATTTTTTCTTGCAATATCAAACTGTTTTTTTATATTTTCTGATAGTGTTTGATAACAGGAAAGCTTGTAATGTGGGTTAAGGTTAGAGACAAATTTTATAAACGAATTTTCTTCAACCATTGTAAGTGGCTGCTGATTAGTGACAATCCATCGCAACAAATCTTGATTCAAAGACTCTGTGTGATTCTGTTTAATGGCTGAATAAAAAGGTCACTTGCTAGTTTGTGAAAAAAGCTTAGATGTTTCGGGATCATCACTAAGCTTATCAAGACGTTCGACAGATGTAAACTTTCTTTTTTTTGATTGTTGTTCTTTAGGGCTATTAACAGGCTTTGTTTTAAGAGAACATTAGGAGTCTTCATGAGAGGACTCAGAAGAAGAGTCGATAATCAAATAAGGGGATGTAGACATATTAATTGGAAGTTTCAAATTTAATATTGATAGATAGCAAATTTAAAAGACGATAAAGGAGAGATAACTGACTTTATATAATTCTTCACGGTTTTCAAATTATAAAGATTAAATCTCAATTAAAATATCCAGACTTATCGATTTCAGAGATTTTTTATTGTTTAAACAATGAAAAATCCTTGAAATCACATAAGTCTGGAAACTTTATTCTCATTATTACAGATATCAATACTGATTATTATCTTTTTGAATTTTTTTTTTACAGTTGTTATATCTTATTTGATGTGTTGAAATGCGTCAAAGGAGTGTCAGGGATGTACAAATCGTGAACATTTTATGCATTGCGAATATAAAACAAAATTCTAATTATTTAACCCAGAACTAATAATAATTATTACAACTAAAAATTGATTAGGCTAACGATAAGGCTTTAATACTTTATTTTTAAAGACAAATTTTTATTTGTAGTATAAATCATAGAAGGTATGATATAATTTACAACCGAATTATATATTCAACTCAAAATATACAACGCGTAAAAATAGTATTGGAGTATTACGACTTTAATTGATACGTCTAATGATTTTATTACGATATGCAAGATTTACGCTAATAATAATCATAACAATAGTATTCTAGATATTTAGAGATTTTATGCTATTTTTACATGAATATCTTGTATATATAAGATATCTCAACCCAACTGTATTTTCTTCAATATGCCGAAAAGAGTTAAGCATTCTGGAAATAGTATTTGATAAGTAGATTCAAAAGTTTTTATTATTTAAATATTAAAACAAACCACTATACTAATATAATTCTCATACAAATGCATTATATTATTTCTACAGTTGTTTTGTTGACAAATATATAGAAAGTCTCGCAACTGTATTGTTGACATATATAGAAAGTCTCGCAATTGTGTTTTGTTGACATATATAGGAAATATGACATATCCCAACTCAACAATACGGAAAGTATATTTAGTACAAACCAGAAAGATTTCTGTATAATAATGATGTAAGGATATTAACATATTTTCCAGATTTATACCTTCAATATTTAACCCTTAAAGGACTATTGATGCATTTTACACAATAAGCCTTAAACTAGTTAATGACAAGTATGCAGACAAGAGATCTTGATAGGTTCATTTTAGGAACTGTATAGGGAGGCCGCCCTGGTCGATTTATTACAATATAAAGTATTTATATTCTATATATTTGAATATAGCAATATATTATTCAACGGTTTTTTTGTTGATACAAATACGGAAATATAAAAATTTTTGAAGATTTTTTGTATTACGGTATGGGGATTGTTGGATCTTTTTAGTCTTTTAGTACTTAATTATTTAGAGAGCTATTAATGTATATGAGTGTCGCTAATAGAAAACCAGAAAATTTAAATATAACTTACATTTAAATTTTCGGGTTTTCTTTTAGCGACACTCATATCAATTTTTAAAAGCTGTTGATTAAAATTACTATTGTATATTTTTTATAATTATATATTGGATAATAAATAATTAAAAAGGAATTCTGTATTATATATAATCAAAGTTTATAATTGTAGACCATCAAAAGAGCGAGTAGAAGTTTTAATAATCTTTTACTAAAAAAAATCATTGTACAGTATTTTATATTTTTATAACATAAATTAATAAATAATCCTGAATTTAAGAACATTCTAAAAATTTTCTTTAAATTACAGTTCGATAGACTAGTTTTAAAAACTGTATTAAATTAAATTTACAATCAATGTAATAATTATTAAAAAATCAAATAAAAATACATAATTAAAACGTATGCAAATATACTTTATTTAAATTATTAAAATAAAGTTACAATATATCAGTACTATACAAGAAGTTAAGGCAAATAATAATTAGCTTCTATATTATTTTCATCTTAATCAGAGATAATAAACCTAAATATATACATATTTCATTATTATTGTGATTTTTTGATTTGCGATTTCTTGATTTTTTGCAACTTCGTCTTTCTGTGAACTGTTATAAAAAGATCATGAATTTGTTACAGATCAATCAAATTTTTATAATTGTTAGTAAATCTAAAGTCTCCAGAATTTCAAGTCTCAGATATTTCAACCCAACATAAAATCGTCTCAATTCCAAGCTCAGCATAATAAATTATTACAAATATTTAATCTCCAAATTATAACTCAACATAATTAAATTAATCCAAATCTCAAACCTTAGTGTTGGCTAGCAGATATACCATCGCCAAATAATTATACTATAATGGGTTGGCTAAATACACAAAATAGATAACTTAAAAACACTAGAAAATCGCAGAAGTATGATCAATGACAAGAATTACTTGACCACCTAATTTCAATATTTGAAGAATTGGAAGATAATGATTTTAATAATTTAATAAAAAGAATCATCAAATCTCGAAAAATGAACACTTGCATTCAAATAAGATGTAACGATATAATTATACGTGTTTTAAACTTATCTGATCACTAAATTTTTGATGCATCGGCACTTCTTCAAAAAATGGTATATCCTCGAAGAGATCACTAGGGAGAAATAATTTCTACATATTTGCAACAAAAGGCATGTGAGTTTATAGATACTAGTTATTATAAGCCTAATCAAACAAATGCTGCATTAAAATCTGCATTAAAATTAAAAAATAAAAAATTAAAACAAACAAATCGACGTTTAAAAAGATATAAATCTTCCTTTAATAGTCGTTTACTTTCTATGCAAATAGTAAAGGCAAAACAGTATAAACAAAACCAAATTTCAAAAATTTGAGCTTCTATTCGTAAAGTAAAAAGGGTTTGCCCTGCTCAATTACAACAAACAGTTAATAAATTATTTAAAATTAATAAAAATGAATATGATGCGAGGTTTGTAAAATTAGCTACTGATATTAGTACTATAGGACGAACCTCAATACACGCAACAGTAGAATGCACTAAAGCCATTTATCAATTCTTAACCGGAGAGATGCCACAGTATTGAGTAGCACCATCTACCTTAGCACGATGAAACAATGAAATGGTGGCCCTGTCTTTTGCTCAAAACCATCCTATAGAAGCTTCAAGATTTTTTGGCTATAGTATTATGGTCGATGAAAGTACTCAGGGAGAAAAAAAATATTAATTATTTGTCTTTCATATTGGAATCATATTAAAGAAAAGTCCATAATTACTGTATTAAAAATTAAAGATATAATACATTGTAATGCCGAAACAGTTTCAACTAATGTATTTGAAACATGTCAGCAAAAAGAAATCAATCCCCAAAAATGTTATTTTTGGCTAACGGATAATACGGCTTATATGTCTTCAGAGGCTAATGGCGTGGTCGCTAAATTTAATTCATTAACAGCGTCCAAATCGTTTCAGTTCTTTGTGGATTGCATGCAATCCATATCATCTTAACCAATTTCAAGAATACAGCATTTGGAAAGCTAGATTCTGTTAAAGGGCTATCATTAAAAGAGCATCCATTTAATTTACTTAATCTTGCTTTTTACCTTCATGACAGCTATAATCTTTCTGATAAAGACAGTCCATTAAACCTAAAATCGGGAATGTTAAGAGAACTCTATAAAATTTTATATAATTTTGAAATGAGCCAATATCAATAGCCTATCCGTCAACAGTGGTTATATGAGCTTAAAACTGCTAAACAATATCTTGATAGATGTGAAGTTCATATCTGCTTCGCAAATTTCTTTATTGAGCAACTTGAAAATGCTAAAGATGTTTCTAAATCATACTTAAATAAGTGGCAAACATTTCTTGAATGGCTTACAAATAAGCAACTTAATCTCCAAATACAGTGTCTTGTTAAATTCGGTTAAGAATTTTATGAACCCCTTTATAATTTTCTGACCGGATATGATTCAGTTCCACAAATTTACCAACCAAATAATGTTGATACTCTTCCACCAGGTAATCGTGCACACGAAATGCCGGATACAATAGCACTATGGATTCAAAAACTTCAATGTTGTTTAAAAAATGTTAATAAATTATTTGGTAATAAATTAATTGATGCTAAACATGAGTTGAATACGATAGATTTCGAGAACTTTCATTTTTCATTATGTGCTGGAATAGAAAGCGCATTAAATGGATTCATTAAATGGATGAAAACCTGGATTCACTTACCCCTCAGTGTTTGCCGATTAGGTGGTGTAAATGGACCTGAGTTTGCTCATGCCTTTTTGACTGTATATTTTAATAAAAATTTTTTAAAAGTTCCTACCTTAAGGGAAATTTCTTATATTGAACTTTTGAAAGAAGACCTGTTTAATGGACATACGAATACATTTGGACTGTTAGAAGCATTAGCACAGCGTGATTTTTTTGAAAAATTTGAAGCATTTGCCAATTCTGATATTGCAGAACCGGTAAAGTTTCCTCTCATATACGAATTCATTAAATTTCGCATATGGAACATTGTGATGCATCAGCAACAACTAGAGGGGTTGTTTAATCGTTATGATATGAAAATTCACCCAAATATGGGTGCTCAGTTACAAGAATCACGTATTCAACTCTCAGGTTTGGATGGTGGATTTCAGGAAATTTCTCAAGTCGCGTTGCAAAACATCCGACAAAACATCAATAATTCTAAAATTACTAAGCAATTAGAAAGTAATGAGATTACTAAAGAAGAAAAAGCATATGAAATTCTTAGTAGTTTTCTTACCTGGCGACGTAACAAAAAAACTACAAACTAACAAGCTGTACTACACAATAAATAGATTTTTAGTCTAAATTTAAAAGTTTTCGCATATTTATCGTTATCGTTATCTTGTACAACATTAATAAAGTCTGTCATATGACTTTTTAATAGACTAATTCAACTTCGAATTAAAGGTATTCATAATTAGTAAGGCAAAAATTCTAACGTTGTTACCATGTAAAGACACCTTTTATTAAACCATTTTGCATTTGCAGAATTAAGAAATAACAGATATTACGGGAGGAATTAAAAACGAAAGATGCCGATTGTTCTATAGTTTTTACTATAGCGTGCAGATCTTAAAAATTTTAATTATAAAAAAACCTGACTAATGATCATCACTATATCACCTGCACTATGTTTGTAATTCGACTTGCATTTGACACCCTAATAAAATACGCATGTTCATTTGAAGAGTGTATTAGTATTATCTTATTAGTTTTATGTACGTACGTACGTACGTATTTGAATCTTTGCACAGTTTTAAATTTATAACATTGTCACTTTCATTGATTTATTATCACTGATAGTGTTTATTTTTGGTTCAATCACGTGGATACAATCAATTTATAAATGACGCGTTGCTTAGCTTTTGTTAGATCAGTAGATACGTATAGTGTTAAATATATCAGATATTTGATCTTAGATTAATTTATTTTTTTCGTATTCAAAAATGCTCTGCAAATGTGGGAAAAATGCTACTCATTACGAGACAAAAAAAGAAGGTCCCAATAAAGGGCGCTGGTTTTATTCTTGCCCTCTTAGAAAATGTGGCTTTTTCCTTTGGGACAACTCTTCTTCCTCTTCAAACACATCCGGAACTGCTGTTCAAACCGTACCATCTGCTCCGAAGCCTCAGAAAACTACAAATATCTCTTCAACCAATACGACTTCTAATAAATCGTCCAATTCGTCCGCAGATACTTCTACGAGCGGTTCAAGGATTCTTCCTGATTGGGGCAAGCAAAATGTTCAGCCAAATAATACCCAGAAAATTAAACAATTAGTCCCTCAGCAAGATAAAGTGGATATATATTTTTGTATTTTCGACAAAAATAAATTTATTGTACGTGGTTATCATCCAAAGCTAGTATCATTATGGAAAGAAATTCAAAACTCTCTTTTTAATGTGTCTGAACGAGGCTGGGTGATACCACTATCACAGTACCAGAATTGTATGCAAAAATTAAGGAACGTCAAGGATTTAAAAATGAATATTCATGAATTCCCACCATACGTTGTCAAATTATTTTGTAATATAGATGATATTGAGGCTAAACGAAATGATGCTGTGCGCGAGATTCATGGAAAAATTCCTTCTGAATTATGGGATACTTTGATGAGTTTTCAGAAAGAAGGTGTAACTCAAGCGATAATGAGGAATGGTCGTATTTTACTCGGTGATGAGATGGGCCTCGGAAAGACTATTCAAGCACTCACTATTTGCAAGTTTTATGAATCTGAATGGCCAGTTTTGATTATTTGCCCATCAAGCTTAAGATTAACTTGGTGCGGTGAAATTCAAAAATGGCTCGGAGTTAGGGAAAGTCACATTCAAGTCATATTTCATCTTAAGGATAAAATTAATCGCCCTACCCCCAAATTCGTAATCACCAGCTACGATTGTGCTGCAAAACTAGGTGGTGATTTGGCTGATAAATTTAGCATTGTTATAACAGATGAGGCGCATTATTTAAAAAACAAAGATGTATGTTACAAATATATGATATTTGTGAACATTTCTAATTTTGTTTTGTACTGATTATCATTATCCATTTTTAGACAAAAAGGTCCAGAAGTATATGCCCCTTAATTCAAAATGCTACACGAGCTCTTTTACTTACGGTTAGTCAAATTATACAAAATTTATTATTCTTATTTCATTAATTCAGATTTTTTTATGCTGTAACATAGGGAACACCGGTAAGATTATTCGATTTTACTTGTCAATCACATCATTTAATATTAATTATGTATTCATAAGATCTTGAATTTTAGGCATTATCAAAACCTATTGAACTTTTCTCGTTGGCCAATGCTCTGGATAAAACAACTTTTTCTACGTTCACACAATATGGTATAAGGTATTGTAATGCTTCTAGAGGCCCGTACGGATGGGATTATTCTGGTGAGAGCTCGTACTTTTTATCTATAATTTCGGTTATTTATTCAAATGTCATGTTCAATTATTTTTCCTTTTATTATAGGCTCCTCGAATTTGGAGGAGCTCCACTGGTTATTAGAGCGTACCATATTGATTCGACGCCTGAAGGCCGATGTAGAGTTAGAATTACCTCCTAAAACACGTCAAATTGTTCACGTTGGTAAGATATCAAATGAGACTATTAATTGATACTTTTGTTACTTATAT
Organism: Racocetra fulgida; assembly: GCA_910592135.1. Lineage (NCBI taxonomy): Eukaryota > Fungi > Glomeromycota > Glomeromycetes > Diversisporales > Gigasporaceae > Racocetra > Racocetra fulgida. The sequence goes on along the minus strand of CAJVPZ010003215.1, from coordinate 3,119 downwards.
TATTAAATATTATTTGTATATATTAGATATTTCGGCTACTGCTAAAAGGGAAATCCGAAAATTGAAGAAGGAGTCTGAAGAACTTTATGGAATTGCAAAAAAATCAAACGGGCAAATGAAAAAGGATGCTGAAATGAAAGGGAAAGCATTGCTGGTGCAAATGGTAAGGACTTTAAAATAATGTTAAACTTTAAAAAGGATTAAAATTATGTGAAAGTTTAAAAAGGTTTATTTATTATAATAATTATTATTTTATTAAGTGGGCCGAGACTGGTCGTTCAAAAGTTCCTGCGATTCAGGAGTATTTATCTGAGATATATGAAAATTCAGAAAAGAAATTTATTGTGTTTGGACATCATTTGGAGGTTCTTGACGCTATTACTGATTATTTTTCAGCAAAACTTAATGTAAGTTTTTTTTTTTTTTTTTTTTTTTTTGTTGCATTTTTCAAGTATTGACACCATGACACTTTTATATTGCCGTTGCAATTTGTTTTTAGGCTAAATTTATTCGTATTGATGGCAGTACTAATCAGCAACATCGTCAAGCTTTATGTGATCAATTTCAAGAAGACAAAAAAACGCGGATAGCTGTTCTTTCCCTTACGGCGGCTAGTACTGGTTTAACACTTCATGCGGCCGATTTGGGTATGCACTTATTATATCTCTTGTATATCTTATATATTAGCACATTTGACGTTCGTCCTTTTTTTTATAGTTATATTTGCAGAATTATTTTGGAACCCGTCCACTTTATTGCAAGTAGGTGTATATTTATGAATATTCTTTCAACTTTTTATATATCGCAATCCTCATATTAATTATAATATTATTGCACAGGCCGAAGATCGCGCACATGTTTGTGATCTATTCAGTCATTTTAACCTATAATGAGTAACTTGAAAATATGTTAGAAAATTAATGTTCATATAAATCGTATAGAGAATTGGACGTCGAGGTAGCGTTGATATCAAGTATATGCTTGTTAAAGATACTTCAGGTTAAAACAACAATTGTTTTTTCACGGGTTATCGGTCTCTTAATCAAATTTTAAAAGCAATATACTATCTTTTTTCGTATTGCAGATACTATTCAATGGCAGCTAGTACGTTCCAAACTACGGGTTGTTGGTAAAATGTTGGACAATGATTTTGGTAAAGTCACAATGGACGAGGGAACTTCTTTTGGTGCCGCGGCCCCTGACATTCTTTCCTGGTTTGAACAAGCAGACGAATCAAATAATCTCCTGCTTGATGATAGCGCTAACGAATCAAATAATCACCCGCTTGATGATAGCACTAAATCAATTCCACAACCGCAAGATGATGATCTCTTTAATTGGCCGTATGACTATGATAATGATATATCGGTTATAGACTTGACCACACCATCATTAAATAGTTCTCAGATCTCCCAAACGCATAGCAATAATATAAATATTATCGATTTGGAGTCTGAGACAACGGAAAAACACGAACTTTGTAATAGCAACAATAATTCCAATGAGAGAGAGGCAGAATATGATGAATCTATTTGGCAGTGTTGGGATCAAAAAGATTACAGTACTCATTGGTTAAAGTACACTAACTTTGGAATTATGCCACCGGATTATGTCATATCAGATCCAGGATACACAGAATATATTTCACAATTTTCAAAACCTTCACCTTCGGTGGCTTCTCCATGCACTATATTTCCTCGTAGAGATAATAGCCATAATATCAAAGATTCAAGTCTCACACCTCGCTCTTCACTCAAGCGCGAATTGGAAGATGCTAGTGAGTGTAGTCGATTAAAAGCTCATAAGATTAGCCGACTTGATAATTTTGACACGGCCGGACCGGATTAGTCGGTTATTATCTCAACAAGGTTTCATGTCGTAATAGGTTTAGTGAGTTCAACCTTTTATTCTTAAGCTGTAATTTTTTGCCGTAATAGGTGTAATGGTCGTAATAGGTGTAATGATTGTAATAGGTGTAATGGTCGTAATAGATGTAACTGCTGTAATAGTTATAGTGGATCCTACTAAATAAATCGGATATATTAGTAAATATCCATGAGCTTGAATAACTTATATAAGAACTTATTTTTGTAGCGCATGAGTTAATTGATATATATCAGACAGTGATATATTTATAGGTCAAATGAAATGACTTAATATAATTTTATATATAAAATTTGTAAAAAAAAAATTAATTTTTTAATTTATTCAAGTAATTATAAATATACAGTAGCTTTAAAGTTACAAAATTAAATAAATATATAATTTTTTTTTAATTATATAATTAATTAAAATTATAAAAAATTTTATTAAACTTTTAAAGGTTTTAATTATAATAATAGAATTGGTTTAGTAAACTTCAAGATGCTTAAAGATTTAAATATAGGGATTTGTAAATTATTAATTATAATATTTATAATTAGCAATTTGCAAATCTTTATATGGGCTAGGTGCTGCAAAAAAAGATAAAATAGACAAATTTTTTAAAAAATTTTTTTAAGCTTAATTAATTTAAAATTAGATTAACCCCATTTTTACTTAAGAAACAAATGCTGTTATTTTAATAAAATTTGCAGTATAATTTTTTAAAGTTTTTATTTTTTATAATTTATTATAGAATTTATAATATAAAAATCAAAATTTGAGTTTGGGTTCTATAGCTTAGTAGTTAAGCTTCCAAATCCTTATAGATTGGATTAACAATTTGAATTAGGCTAGAAGCAAATTTAATAAATTTGCTTTTATAATCTACAGAAGTCAATAATTGATTGTGAAGTCTTGTAAAAAGTTTAAATACAATACAATATTAAATAAAAAGTTTTTAAAAAAAAATTATACTGTGAAGTATAAGCATTATATATAATAGCAACATCCAAAAGGTTTTAATATTTAAAGATTACAGATATAAGCTTAGAGATAGCACCAACATTTTGCAGTAAGTATTTACTTGGAAAGATAATATAATAAAATAATAATAAAATTGAAGTAGTAAACAAAATAGTAAAATATAATAAAAGCTATCCCTTAGATTGTAGTAGAATACAGGCAAATTTGCCTGCGTTTTTGCACTTTTTTAGCTCTGATTTATTTTTTTAAAAAACCAAAATATTTAAATGAAA
>CAJVPZ010003214.1:0-11290 GCA_910592135.1 Racocetra fulgida | reverse complement strand
ATTTAACTTTAACATTAAATAGATTTATTCTTAGTTTATAAAAATCATTCGATTTAATTATGCATAGACAATTACTAGTAAAATTCACTACTGGTAAATTTTAAATTAATCCTTTTTTATATTATATTTCTATATTAATAAAACATACTTAGTATTAAAGCTCAAATACAATCTATCTAAGTAGTTAATTTACTTTATGATAAATTCTCAACTTTTTAAAAATTTAGTTTCTTTAATTATAAGCTGAAAGCTGCTGACTTTGTTAGTAATATCTACTTTTTTATTATATGAGTCTAAGAGAACATCTATTTTTATATATATTTTTAAATTACAAATATTTTATTATATTATTTTTAACTAATTTAATAAAAATTATACTTATTAATTATCTTAACAGATAATCTGTTAATAAATAAATAGTTATATTTTTATAAAATTAGAAAAATAATTATTTTTTTAAATTTATTTATAAAAATAATAAAATATAAGATTTAATCATTTATTGCAAGTGCATTGTAATGCACTCTATAAGATTAGGTATAATATAAAATTAAAGCAATAGATTTTTATATGATTAGAGTTAGTGTTAGGTAGGGTTAAGGTAGATATAAAAGATGAACTTATAATAAAATCTTGCAAGAGATTTTTTTTTAGAATCCAAAAAGTAGTTGTATATGTAAAATTTGAGTTATAATAATTTTGGCAAAATGAATGCTTGTTTTGAATTTTTCTGATCATGTAACATTACACCTGATTTTACATTTTAATTGGTTGATCAGGGTGTATTACAATGCATATGTGCTAAATTATATAACTTTAAAATATACTTTTACTATGAATCTAAATATTTAAAAAATTATAAACTTTACTAAATATTAGTATAATTTTAAAAATCTAATATTTTAAAAAATTTTAATTAATATAAAATGTTTTAAAAAATAAAAGCAAAACATATTAATTCTCTTTAATAATCACTTGTATAAACTAGTTATAAAAGCAAATCAAAGATTCAAACCTAGAAATTAACAACAACTTGAAGTTTTTTTAATATAAACTATTATTGACAAAGCTTTAAATATACTAAAACATAAATATTTTAGTTAGTTTGCATAGAGGTTAAACTAGTTTTTCTTCTTTTTTTTCAGATAGACTTTGAAATTAACAAATAAAAAGAAAACTAAAGTTTGTTTAAGATAAAAGATTATAAAGAACTCTTGAAATAATTTGTATTAGTTAGAAGCTTGTAAACTATAATATTTCTTTGCTTCTTTTTATAATTTTTAACAATAAATAAAAGATTTAGCTACTTTTCTCTAAAAGATTAGTAATATTTATTATTTTTATTTTAAAAAATCTTGAGTTATAATATAACAAATAGAGAAAATAATAATTATATATAAAAAAGAAGTTTAAGCTAACAATAGTAAGAAATATAAATAGCAAATACTGTGTTTAGTTTATACATCAGCTATTATAAAAATTTTCTTTTAAGAGATAATAAAGAAAAAGCTTTTAATAACAATAATTGAAAGTAAAGATTCTTGTTAATTTGAAAATAGAAATATATATTCAAAAGAAAGAACTATAAGAGCAATAATCCATAGAAGTTATTGAAGATAATAGAACTAATAATCATATAACAAGGCTTTAAAATTAGATATTCTAAAAGTTGAGATAAAATTAATTATAGAGCTATAAGCTAAAGTGATAATTAAAAGATATACAATATTTTAAAATCATTTACATATAATTTTTAGCCCTTAGTATAGATTAAAGTGCATATTAGATTATATTTTCTGTTAGATATGTTTTATATATAGATTTCTACAAGTATATAGTTAAGACTCTACAAATATCTATACCAAACAAGTTAACACTATGCCAAATACTAGTGTCTAGAATATGTGGTATAGTAATCATAAGTATATCATTATAGTAGAACTAATTCACTATTAAAATTATGATCCACTCATCTACAATTGAAATTGCTACTTTTTACTACCAAAATTGTGAATAGTATTAAAATCACAAACTCATCTACTGCTGAAATCATAAATTTGTTTTTTATTAAATTTAAATCAAAAAATATTATTAAAATTATGCTGTTAAAGCTACAAATCTTCACTGCAAAAATTATAAATTTATAATATGAATTCTTAAACTTACTCATTATTGAAATTTATACTTAAATTATGAACTTATCTATTGTTAGAATTATAAATCTATTACTATTGAAATTATGAATCTACCTACTGTTGAAATTATAAATCTATTTAATATTAAAATAGAGCCTACTATTAAATCATAAAACTGCTATTAAAATTATTAGCCTGACTACTACTAAAATTATAAGCTCACTCATTATTAAAATTGTAAACCCACCCAATATTAAAATTACTAAATCAAACACTATTGAAATTTTAAATCACTATCACAGAATTATGAATCAAACTGCAAATTCAATATTGAAATTACTACTTTATTTTTGAATTACTAATTTAATTGCTATTGAAATCACCAATTATTCACTATTGAAATTATTATAGTCTCAGATATTACCAAATTTGGATGATGTAGATCATACCCTTTTTTGTATGATTAAAACATTCTTAATACTTCTATTTTAGTCTATCACTATTCTATACTGATCTATGGGGCTAAAATTACACCAATCATCATTTGCTTTTTGATTTGGTAAACAACCACCTTATAAAGCCTTTGGGATCACAAGAGATCTCTAGACTATGTATTTATAAGACTATTTATATCAGAATTAATTTAAACATTTATTATTAACTATCTCATAATCCTGCTACCAGCTGTTTTAATATATAAATTGATTCTAGAGTATTCTTTACTATGTTGTAAATTGATTTCCATATTTGGTAAAATCTGAGACTGTATTATTTCACCTACTACTAAAATTATAAACAACTTACATTGATCATGTCTAGCTATTTTCTGTTATAACCAGAATTGTATAGTCAATCATTATGTATAAACTATGCCAAAACCACTTGTATAATGAATCATATTGAAATTATTGATCAAAAAGTAAAACAAAGATTGTATTTTAATCAGTGAAGGAAATCTGAAATTTTTTTTGCTTTTGAGAACATAAATATTAAGTTAATGTTTTTATTAATAAAATTTACTATATTCAGAAAAATATTATGTTCTCAAAATACTATTAATTATATTAAAAATTAAAAATTTTATGTACTCAGAATGGGAACATAATTTTAAATATTATGTTCTCAAAAATTTTTAACATACTCAAAAACGTTGAGAACAAGATTGCCAACACTGATTTTGATTATATAGATTATACAGATTTTTTAAAAGTCAAGTCCGATAGGAAATAAACTCAAAAGCTCGAAACTTTTTAGTAGCACCCATACTATAATTGTAATAAATATATATATAATACTGCAAAAAAAGCAAAGCAAACTAAATAGTTTTTTAGGTTGTATTTCTGTAGTTTAAAGCCAATACAAAGCATTTGTTTATTGCTCTGCAAAAAGATGTGCCATTGAACCTAGCTGCCGCACCAAAATTTCACGGAAGTTCCTCGATTTTGATTGGCTAAAAGCGACGATCAATAATTTAGGCCAAAATTACTCAAAATTTTACTAATGAAACCACAGCCGCACATTAAGTGAAAAACATTCCTGGGCTAATTTTACTATTGTGCGGGCCTATTTCTCTAATAATTTTCATTATGGGATTGAAAAAGTTAAAAAGTTAATTCCGGCCAAAAATTATGTAAACAATTATGTAATGCAGGCCAAAATTTTGTAGATCACGGTCGTTAGCCAATCAAAATCGAGGATCTTCCGTGAAATTTTGGTGCGTCAGCTAGGTTCAATTATGAGGCTTACCGTTTCCGTATTACAGACCCAAAATCAAAGGTACAAAATAAGAAAAATGGAAATTTTTATTGAATTTCCATTTCGGGCATAATACCGTACGTACGGACGGAATGTCAAATGGTTACACGATTTGTGCTAACCTAGTGTTGTTAGTCGAAACCTATAAGTTTCATCACGAAATGACGAACTTGGCGAAACTACGAAAAGTACCTTTTTTTTATTTAAACGTAAAAGCGATTTAAATTAATTCACATTTTAAGTTCTTTGAGTTTGAAAAATGCTTCATAACGTTTAAATTCTTTTAAGTTGAATGAAATAGCTTCGTAACTTTTTAGTAGAGCTATAATATTAGTTCTTGCAAATTTTATCCAATAATATTAATCATTAAGGATGTCATCTAGTTAAAAATTTATGTCATTATTTTTTGTGGATGCCGCCATATACTTTTAGTGTCTATACACAAACGATACAACATCAGCAAAATCAGCATTGCAAGCGAATAATAAATTAACAATACAATAAATGGATAAAGACGAGTAAACTACACAAACGACGAGTAAAAACGTGCAAACAATGAGGCAATAAAAAGTAAACAATGCAAGCACCCAAGTAAAATCATAGCCATAATTTAAACATTGTAAAGAACAAGATGCATTATAATATATTACAAGTCAACCAATATCAATTTGAAATTTAAAAATGTAAAACAATATTTATTCAAAAAATATATGTTTTCACAATTTTAAAATATCCAACCTAATATACTTAGGTTGTTCTCAAGCAGCTCCCTCGATGTAATTTGCAAGTGATCGAGATGCTGCTCAATCATTTCGATTAATTAAAATTACTTGAAGTGATCCCTGTAACAATTTTGCCGAAAATGTATTGTGCGTAGCTTTATGAAAAAAAAGATGGTTGTTAGCTCCAGATTTTTTGACCGAAATGATTAAACACGATTTATTTTTTTCAGCTAATCGGGTCACTTTATCGGCCATAGAGGGAGGTGCTTGAGAACAACCTTATCCTAATTATGTCTTCACTCAACAGATAAAAATAGTTAACCAGTGTTACAAAGGATAAGTACTGTATATATGTAGAATTTGGCTTCTAGCGTTGGTGTTGGGGCTTGAGTGCATATTTGTGCTGACTTAGGGTCGAAATTTGTAACGTTAAAGCAATTCGCTGACTTAGGGCGTTCTATGGCACCTCTCTCAATGAATTCGATTAGCCAGTTTGATCAGACAGATCAATCAGATTCTTTGTTGAGTCCATTGAGAAAGGTACTCGAGGACGCCCTCAACCAATACGAATGAATGAAAACTAATAAGTGACTGATTCATTATTTTCAATACTTCTATTAAAAATGGTCGTTATACCCACCGGCTAAAGATTTGAAATTAAAAAGAATAATATAAGGTATGGTTTATTATCAAAAATCCACTAATATAGTGATGCTGATATAATATTGTTGATTGTTGTCATTAAAATGGGAATATGCTAAAAAGAATGAATATTTTAAGTTGTTTATTATAATAAAATGGAATTGGAGGAAATAATATATTGCATTAATTAATTGTCAAAACTTCTAAGTGATATTTGGTCCTTCGGACTTTGAATGGTTTCTATTTTCCTACATGGTCTTTTAAATACTAAATATACATTTATTTATATGTGCGAAAAATAATTAGTTTACTATTTCCATTATTTCAATTATTATGACTTCATTCACTTTGTGCTTCCGGTGGATTTATGATGAACCTTCTATTTAGAGATACTGTATTCAATTTTGGCCGATCAATCTTTGCTAAATACAAATATGCGTATAATGATTATTTGATGGTAAACTTGGATTGCATCAGTTTCTTCCCGGATATAAGGTTGGATTGTGCAATTTTTCTTTGCTTATGGTATTTTTAGTAAAATTTCCTTGCAATTCCAGGAAAGGAAATTTGCGGGTTATTAAGATATTCTAGATATTGCAATAACGAAGTGCAATTACAATTGCTATTGCTTCTTCAATTACAATTGCTATTGCTTTTTCAATTACAGTTGCTATGCGTTTAAATACAAACCTTGGGCGCATTAGGGTGATAAAAAGACTTCCTTTAACTCCTTTATTAGTTTTTTATCTTGACTTAAGAATATGTTCTTCGGTTTTTCTTTTTTGTTTTTGTCAGATTTTTTACCGAACTGATGAATTGATAACCACTGAGTCAAAGATAATTTTTGTTATCATTTTGGTAAACTTTTCGATAAGCATGAGGAAATTATAAATGAAGCCAATGAGTTTTCATTTAGAGTCGATAATCTCTAAAATATTTGGCCCATTCTTGAGACGGAATTGATTATATATAGGGATCTACTATTTCCACTATGATTTTTTGCTATTTCCATCATGGCAGGGTTGGCACATTTGTCCATTGGTATGAATGGACCCAAGTCCATTGACCAGTTCCATTGGTTCCATTGGACGGTCACAATTCCAATGGACCAATGGACAAAGTAGGTAAAATAATTATATAGCTTTTATAAATGAGTTTAGAATATTATACCACGTGATATTTGAGATTTTTTTTGGTATTGACCTTATTTTGGCTTATGCTAATGAACTAATGGACTAATGGACCAATGGATTATGATATTGGTCCATTGAGTTCCATTGACAGCCAACCTGCATTATAGTTACACAAAATTTTCTATTTTTAGTTTTAAATTTTATATTGATTTAATCAATAATATAAAATCAATTATTATAATAAAATGCACCTATGGTGGTTTTGCATCTATTATATGTTTTATTATGTTGTTTAAAATTTTCTGTTTTTATAAGTTTTGTATATAAAATTTTTAACATCAATTTTTTCATGTTATATTTTACTTAGAACACCTTATATCAATTAATTAGCCAGTTTTTGAGATAATGTATATATAGGTATAAAATACCATAGAAGCGTTTTAGTAAAATTCATATAAAATTAAAAATTAAAGTTTTTTTTAAATTAGGGTTTGTTGGGGTTAAAGGCGCTAATATAAGGATCTGCAAATTAGTGATTATACAAACTACTAAGGACTATAATACTTTGTATAACTAACAATATATGGATCTTTATGTTATACATCTTTAATTCCAAATATCTTGGGATTCACCAGGCCGATTTTGATGATCTAACTCTAATAAATCTTAATTTAATAAAATCTTTTTTAATTGTCTGAAGGACATTACAGTAAAGGCATAGTAACCTGTTTTGTGTATGTGTCTGCAAATTAAGGCTTTTGATTGGTTAATCAAATTAAAACAATTATTATATTTTGAAAATAGCCATTTTGTCAAACTGATCTTGTTGGTTTTTACTTCAGTCTTAAAATGGGTTCTATTTGCCTAGTTTAAAAAGAATTTAATTATTTTGTATAGATATATTATAGCATATCCTATAAGATTAGGTGTAATGTAGAATCAAAAACTAATGACACATTTGTTTAGAGTAAGGTTGTGCATTACAATAGGATTAGAGTAAAGTATTTACAAAAGTACATAGTTCAAAATTTTGCAAGAAATTTTTTTTTATTAGAACTGAAGGTAATTTATAAGCAAAATTATGAGCTGCAGTCAATTTTTTTAAAAAAATTTTATTTTTTTTTGATTTCACATTACACCTAATTTTACAATCTGATTAGTTGATCAGGTGAATGCATTATAATATACATGCACTAAATTATATAACTCTTTTAAAAAAATTAAAATTTCTTATATTAGACCTGTAGATCAATAGCACAGTGATTAGTGCTCCTGGGTCACAATCACAAGGTTGTGAGTTCGAGTTTTACTAAGTGACTGAGTGATGAACAGCTCTGTCAGGACCACAATTGGCTAAGATCTTTAGAGGATTTTTCATTAAAAAATAAAGAACAAGACTTATACAAGATGCAGTCTGCCAGCATAGCTACAGGGTCAGGGACAATCAGATAAGGCGTAATCTGTCAACAAACAATGCTAAAATTGAGAAAACCCAGCATAAGAATATATAAAATAATGATTCAGCTTGTAGGTCATGTGAAGTTAGAAAACTGTGGATCTAGAAAATTTAGATTCTACACTGCAGCACTAGGAACCCAGAATGTTATATGACGTACTTAACAGAGTATAAGTTATCTTACCAATATGATGATATATAGATGGCCAATTTGCCATACTAGTGATCTCTGCAGATATGAAAACTCTGGCCTTTAAGAAATGTGAGAGATCCAAAGGTGTCTAAGGACCTTCGAGATGCAGAGAGAGGTAAAAAAAAATTTCTTATATTTATGTCTTTAAAACTAAATATCTTGAAATTTACTAAGCCAATTTTGATGATCTAACCACCATTAAGACCAAAAAATCTCTTGACAATTTTAATATAATAAAAACTTCTTTAATTTTAAAAAAAAATTATTTTTTTAAATTTGATTAGTTAACTAAAAATAGAAATTTTGTATAACTATAGTAGAAATAGTAAAAATCTATAGTGAAAATAGTAGATCCCTATATATAATGTTTTATTTTATTAAAATTTCAACTATAATTCAACAGTTAATATACTTAATAATCTCATCAACAAATCATGTAATAGAATAGCAATACTACTCTTTTATAGCATAAATCTTGTTTCAACCTAGATACAAGTATTATTAATCATTATTACTATTTCCTATTGATTCAAATTCTATTTTAAAATACTTTTTATCATGTTCTTTAATTAATGTAATAGGGATTATATAAGCATCTGATTTATTATAAAATCCTCCATGAAGAATTCCTACCAGTAGATTATCTTCATCAATAACTAAGGAACCTGAATCTCCTGGAGCACCTATGTTTTAAATTAATAGTAAATAAAAATTAAATAAAATAATAAAATAAATATTAACTTACCAAATGGTTGTTCTTCAGTACTATATATCAATAAAGCAAAAATTCTTTTTGGAGGATCGAAGGCTAAAGATATAACTTTATACCATCGATCTTCTATTTGTCCTTTCATGAAAAATGTAGTCCTACCAACCTTACTAACCTTAATTTTATTATTTAAATTGTAGCTTAAAGAAGTATTAAAACCAGAAATATTTATTTCAGTTCCAAATAATTCATTTAGATTTTCTGTCACTCTACGATTATTGTCAATCCTACAATCAAGAAGATGTCTATTTCTGTTGGTATTCAAAAAATTGTATTTTGAGACTTTGGCGCAACACTTAGAAGAAATCTTTATCAAAAAAAGGAATATCAACAAATAAGCACAAAAAGGTCAACAACCACTAAATACTCACATTATCAAATCTTCCTAGTTGCTATACTGAAGAACCTAGTTTTCTAACTTCATGATTTGTTGTAAGAATATAAACACCTCCAGATTTTGATTTTATTTGAACTAATAGGCCTAGCGTAGATGCATTTGATGAACCTTCAAAATGCCTAATACTGATACCAGGCGTAAGTTCTTCATGGTAAGATCGATGAAATGGCATGACTGTTCTATAGTCAATAATCACAGAAAAATCCTCAAATACGGGTAGTAAATAAAAACATAATGATGATCTCTCCAGTAGATTTAAGGTAACAATGATAACTTCTTTCTCATCAACCAACCTAAAATTTATTGCAGATATTTCATCTCTTCTAAATTCTTCCCAAAAAGCCCTAATTGCAGAAAAAAGTTTTTCAAGATTTTCTCTATTTCAGATTGAGAGAACTTTACAATTGCCAAGTCGTTCAATGTTATCTAAAAATTGTATTTTCTCTTTTAAGTGTGATATTTTATCCTAATTTTAATTTCATTTCTTTTCATTTTGATTAGGTCACGTAAAGTTAATTTTTCATTTTGCATAACCCACCTACTCATTTTTTTAAATTTTTCAAAATTTTTTTTTTTAAAGTTTCAATTGTGCTAATTATTCTATTTTTGGCATTTAATTTTCTACTAATTTTATCCGATATCACCTGAAAGAAACCTTGGTATCTCAGAATACTCTGATAGAAAAAAAATCTTAGCACTGACCCATGCTAAGCAAACAAAAAATTAACTTTGTATAATCTTAGATATGAACATAAGTCTATTAATTTACAATAGATTAAAAAAAAAAAGCTGACTGACCAATCTAATTTTTCTGATTCCATGTTATGCAAAATGAAAAATCAACTTTGCATGGCCTTATATTTGTTAAATAATATTCATTTACCTTTGTGCTGATCTTCCACAGTAATATCTAAAATACATTAATGACACTATTTTAGATTTACTATAGTCATAACTATCTGTAAAGAAGAGAAAATTTATGTACTTCTTAAGCCTTCATTGAGCTTTCGTTATTCAAGTACCCGCTTGTGAAAATCAGACCAAGATAATTGTTTATTTGACACATACAAGCAGAACTAAAAATAAATCAATTTATTAATAAATAATCAATGTTAAATTAAAAAGAACATCATGTACCATTAAATTTTTTATAATGCTCTGGCTTATGATCTCTTTTTCAGAACCTAATTTATGAATTTCTTTCACTTTTTCAATGAATTTAGAAAATGAATCTAATATAAGTTCTTGAGATTTATTTATGAATTTAATTCAAATTCCCTCATCAGTGAAGACGATTTCACTTTCTAGTTCGAAAGAATGTTCTTTAAAAATAATTTTGTCCTTAGGTGCAAGTTCTTTTCATTGGATACAACTATTAAAAGTAAGATGGTAACCTGATAATTCACAAAGAATATGCATATAATTTTTGTTTAACTTGTAAGAAAAATATATGGAAAGCTTATCCAATCCCTCCAATATCTTGCCACCAAGTTTTCTTTTAATATTCGCATTAGGGTTATCAAAAAGGATATTCAATTTCTCATTTGATTCATTGACATTCCACAATTTAAATTTTGCATTATTAAAATAGGCAATGTTTTGTTTTTTTTCTTTAATGATCTCTTTGAGTCTGCTAACAGTCGTTTCAGTATCTACTTCAACAGAAAAAATATTAGCAACATCAGGAGTATCACCGTGAAAAAGACAATTAAGCTCAACAGTAGGCATGATCCAAAACTGTTATAAATAAGAAATCATTTACGTTATTTCAGCAATTATTAAACTAAATATCTAAATCAAACATTACTTACATTTTTCAATATCAAAATGATATAACTTTTAATGGTTGAAAGAAATCTGATTATAAGAAGCAAGATGCCAAAATTGAAAAGAATAATGCCGGTGATGCAAAAGATCTAGGATTACCAAATTACTTTGACAGTTTAAAGAACGAAAGGTATACTTTTGAATTTTTTGTGTATCCACCTTTGCCAAGTCGTATCCGTGGCTGCCAAACCATTTTTGTATCTGAAAAATATTACGCCACTATGTAAAACATATTGTGTAACATTTCGGTCTATCATCAAA
>CAJVPZ010003213.1:0-11296 GCA_910592135.1 Racocetra fulgida | reverse complement strand
TAACCAATGATATTTTTGCAATATCACGGGATGATCTACAAAAATCAGCCAATTACAATGAAAGCCCGCTATGCTCTATAACCGTCGTATGATGACGGGTTATAACACTTTATAAAGATTATTGATTTGGATATGCGTAAAAGTCAAATTTTACAAAGTTAAAATTGATATTTGCAACTTAATGAAAGGTATTCGAGATAAACAAATTACGTATATTCTAAAATTTTATTCATTCAGTAACTTTTTATTAATTCATTTTTATATTTTATATTTACACTAAAAATTTTTCATGCATATGTAAAACGTAAAAATATATTAATAAAAAGTCATTCAAATTACTTGCAAGTTTTTGAACGTATGTAATTTTTATTCCGAATAACTTTAAGGCGCCAATATTAACGTTAATCGGTAAATTTTGTATTTTTATATAGAGTAGAGAAGTAACAGTGCTCGATAACCTTTTATATTGGACATTCGACCGATAAAATTATTCCATGCGTAAATAGCCTAAATGATTTTAATAACTCAAGGGCCTGGTCATTATTTGATGACTTGTGTATAAGTAAATTTTGATCAAAAATTTTGATCAAATGATTGGGTCATTTACCATCATCTGTTATAGTCCAAAAAAAAAAAAAAAAAAAAGTGTAAAAGGTCACGCCGAGATTCGAACTCGGATCACAGGATTCAGAGTCCTGGGTGCTAACCATTACACCACGCAACCTTAGTGACATTTATATAGCTTTTAATTAAATGAAAATTCTATAAACATTATACACTATGCCTAAAATAGAATATTAAACCGGAAAACCTTACAAAATGGGATTTTTTTTCTTTTAAAAAAATGTCAATGCATGCATGCATACGCTTGAATGACAAAAGGATGGTTCTTTAACACAGCAATATCGGCACAAATTATGACGTCCATTGACGTCCATTTCAGATATGTTATCCGCTTATTTCCTAATTACTCTTCCCGCACAACGCTTCTCTTATAGAAAATCGTATCCCATGACGACGGGCCCGTAAATCTAAAAAAGCAGGCCAGGACTACCAAAACACAGTAAAAATGGATCACACTAGACTGGATTCTATGATTCAAAATTTTCAGACCCATACATATCTGGAAAAAAAGCATCAAAAATCAAAAATCTCTAAATTACAATCTTTCTTCTCCGATGTTCGAACAATTATACATTCTTGACGATATGAATGTTCTATTATCGCTTTTTGACAAAGAGTATGAATGTTGATATCATAACGTTAGGTTAATATTGTATATTTTTCTTTTTTGACCTTGTCTAGTTCCGTCCTAATAATGACTTTACAAAATTATTTAAACCAATATTATAAATATAAATATATGTAAAATTAGAATTATTTTAGTAAAATTTTGAGATATTAGTATTTTTTTGTTTGTTAAAAAAAAATAAACAATCTAAAAATGTCTCAACTTTATACGAACCAGATACGTTTATTACCAGGTCGGTGAATTCTCATCGTTTAATTGAATTTTATCTTTGTGTCAGTTATAGATGAATTCGATTGTTTAGATCAGTGTTAACACTCTATTATTCTATTGGAAATTTGCTTATTTTATTCTATTGCTCTATTGAAAATTTGCTTATTCTATTCTATTGTTCTATTGCTCTATTAAGACTTTTTGATGTTAAAACTATATTAATTTATTGTATATAGAAGATTAAAATTTTCTATTGACCAGCATTGGCTTAGACTATTGCAACAAATACCATGAACAAGCTGACAATACCAAATAGACTCCCAAAAGATCAACGGTAGTTATGTGACAAATCTCAATCGCTTTGCAAAAATCATATAGGATATATTTAACGCAATTGAGAAATATTTCACGAATCGAACGTTTTATAAATTGCTTAACTGGTCACAAGATATTTCTCATTCATTACAATCAATGAAGCATCCCGTTTTCACTATAGAACAAAAAATAATGCACGTATGACTAAGAGACAAATCAAGACAGGAAACGCATCGAACGATCAAAATTCGCGTGAACCGAACGTTTCTCCTGTTCGGCTACAGTACTCTTAGAACACATTATATTGAAGAGGGTCTGTGAAAAATGAAACTTACAAGATAGAAAGATAGACACCGCGGTCAGTATTGTTTAAATGACCTAAAAATAGTCGCAAATAACTTTTAAATGACTTGAAATGACTTTTTACATATGAAATTTAATAATAAATTTCGAATGACCTAAATGACCTGACAAAAGTCATTTTAAAAAGGCAAATGACCATGCAAATTTAACAACACTGCCCACGGCGAGATGCACCGAAACGAAATACGCTAGCGAAAGCATGCCATATGTACCTACGAAAAATCCCTTTTTTGTTGCAGCGGAGTATAATTATGGGACTGAAATCTTTAAAAGTAGCTAATTTTCAAAGGAAATTTTGTATATTTAACGTAATGATTTCTACTCTAAAAAAGGGCTATTTTTATTAAGAAAATATTATTTAAAAAAAGTACATATGTAATGTGATTAAAATTTGAATCATTAATAAAAAAATCATAATAGCTGATAAAAAAACAACAGTTAATTTGAAATTAAAATTAAGAGGTCTTTGAGCTTTGTGATTTTCAAAGAATCGAATGAGATCCGAGTATAAATGTCTTCCGTCCGTTAAGATAATATTATGCTTGGATGTTCTAACTCTTTCTGTAGTACTATAATTAAATTTATTTTTTGACGGGACTACTATGATTCCAATTGTATCATTGGGGAAATTGGATAACAATTGTTCTAATTTTTGCACGGACGTAGGACCTACAATTGATTTATATTGATTAAGTAATATTTATTTCTAATCATATCACATAAGGAATACACCAGGTCAGTACTTACCGATTCTTCTTCTTTTATGGTATTTACATTGGACAAGAATCACAGTTTTTGTAAAGGTTCCAATTATGTCTGGTCCTCTGCCGCCTGGTGAATATCTAGAAAGCGAATTTATATTATCATTGTCATAGCGGGTCGTCACCATATGCTTGATCTATATATGGCCACGAAAAGCCTTTTCACCAATTTTTATGTCTAATATAACTTGGGGATATTTACCTTATCCGATGACATACTGCACAAGTACGGCAAAGAATATCGAAGATTTCTTTTTCGAACGTATTTCTTTTAATAGCGGAAGAAGGCATGACAATTTTAAATATTATTTTTTTTAAAAAATTCAATTTCCTCTTTTTCTTTAAATATCATTAAATTATCACATTCTTGATCAACAGAAAAAAAACGTGAAATTCGTTCTTGAATTTTCTTGTTTAATTCAATGATCATCTCCGAATTTCTCGGATTGCGGTCCTTAAACTTTTTTTTTAACCAAGCCAACTGGATTGCCCCTGTATTTGGATCAACTCATGTGTGCATACTCTATTATGATTGGATAGTATACATAATTGTTCTGATCCGAACTATTGTTATTGGGCCTAGGGATATTATGATCCTGCTAAGATCGTGATTTGAACCAGTCTTTTTGAACCGATTTAAATGATTTCTGACCTCATAATTATATATGATAACACCTTCAATGAATAAATCTATATTTATAAGTCTACCCTTTCAAACTGATCCTGTCAAAATCGATAACCTATCATAACTGCAGAACTGGTACACATGTCCGTTCCATAATTCAATCCGATAGCAATAAAGTTCTTTCAAATTTATAATTCCGATATTTTTATTTTGTGTTGACAAAATTTTGTAATGTTTAAAACATTCATAATGAATTTTATATACTTTTCTTGTATAAATGTTGTAAGTGGGAATGGGATTTAAGTGGATTTGGAATTTCCTAGTTAAATTAGGGTTAGGGTTAGGGTTTACATATGATAAAATCAACCCCAAAACGGGAGTTTTATATATAAATTCCGAATTCACTTAAATTCCGTTTCCACTTACAACATATATATTTTTTTATTCTTAAGCAGTTATACTAGTACTTTATTAAATATACTTAAAATTTATTATACAAGCACAATTTGTATATACAGTCAGACCTTTCTAAATGCAACCTCTCTAAATGCATATATATGAAAAACTTTTCTAAATGCATGTTTTTTCTTGGGCCCAACTAATATAACACTTATAAATTTTTACCTTTCTAAATATATAACCTCTTTAAATGCATATTTTTTCAATTTTTTGCTATGGTTCTAATACTATATATTTAGAAAGTTTGACTATAGCTTATTTAATCTTTAAACTTAATCTTATTCAATTACTGTCACAAATTAAAAAGAAATCTGATCAAAATAAAATAGGACCCTTTTTTACTTCTCTTTAGAGTTTATAAAACCTATATAACTTATTTATTAATAATTCTAGCTTTAAACCTTAACTCTAATGCTAAAAAAACTTTTAAAAAATATTCTCTAAAAAATTTTATTTTTTAAAAAATATAAAAAAAATATTTTAATTAGATTTTATTTTAATTTATTACAATTAACAATCTTAATACTTTTATATAACTTTTCATATTACTACTTTATAATATATAATAAGAATAATTTGGTTTAACCTTTATTCTATAATAAAATATTGTTAATCTAATAACATTTTGTAAAAAATAAAAAAAGATATAAAAACTAATAAAAATAAAATATATCAAAATATATATATTTTTTTATTTTAAGATAAAGTTTTGTCTTTATCTTTATTAAAATTTTGTATTAAAATCTACTATTAATTTTTCTAAACAGAGCCAATTTACAAAAATTTTTATAAGAATAAAACGCAGACTATCAAAAACTATTTAAACTAAAAATTTTGATTCATCTATAATCTAAATCTACTAGAATGATTAAAAATTACTTAGATTTGATAATATAAAATATTATTAGTTGAAATGTTATAATATAAAATATTATTAGTTGAAATGTTATATTTAATCTATATAATAGTCTATAGAGATATTTTTTAATTGTTTTTTCAAGAGGTACAAGTATTATTATTATATTGTTAATCAAATAGATCACAATATTAACTATCTCTTAAACTATCCAGATAAGCAGTCAAATTGCCTGCTTAAATTTTATAAATTCACATCTGATCTATTTTGTTAAAAATAAAAAATTTTTTTAAATAAAAACTATAATTATATAGGGACAAAACTATACAATGCACCCTGCACTTTGTGCATCTTGCTATAAAATTTCTATAAAATTGCTAATTTCTCAAAATTTTAACTAGATAACTCTTGTTGTATAATATAAACAAAAATGTTCTTTTTAAAATTTTATTTTACCCTAGCCCTAAATCTTAACTCTAATTCTAACCTTAACCTAATCTAATATCTATTGCTAGCTCAATTTTGCTATAGAATGCACAAAGCGTATAGTGCACTGTTTAGATTTTTTCATTATATAGTATTTAAATTTTTTTTTTGGTTTTAAAATGATCTCTTAATTACTGTCCTTTTATTCAGTTATTGTTAACTTTTACAGTATAGTATACACCATATTATATATATATTTAAAGAATACAACTAGCTATATGTGCAACTTTTTGGTTGTCTATTTAAGTAGTCTCTTATTACTAAATACTACACTAGCTGCTATATTTATATCCTACTGTAACTCTGTGCTTATATATATTAATCTTCTAACCAAGCAAGAATACATTAGTACCCCTTATTTTCAGATCCTTAACTTAAAACTTTAAGATAAACCCACTTATAGAGGTTCTTTGTCCTTAAGATAAACTTGCTAAAGCTTTTCATATCTACAATCCGGCTAATCTAGACTTCAGCAACTTATGCCAAGTCTGAGAACAAATATTTGCAAGCTAAAGCTGTTATTATTATCTACTTCTGCTTTTATAGAGTTCACCTAAACCCTAGTACAGACTTTATAGATTAACACTGACTTTCTTTCACCAATAGCATCCAAACTTCTGATTCAGATAGCTCAGAGAGAGACCAGTGAGCATTCTTTAGTATTCTGATTAAATCATTTTTTCTTATTTATACAGAGCCACCCTCATATATATATAGCCTGGTTGATATTAGTATTTGTCAAACACCCAGTTCTTGTCCAGTTTACTGTTGGTGTCTAATTACCAATAATCATCCTTTATGTAGTATTATTGAAGATTTGTGCTACCTCTCTACTTAAAACTTGCCAAGCAGGATTCTGTATATCTAGCTCTTGGATTTATACAACCGTTTCACATATGTTTTATATAACTTTTATATCATACTATAGTTCTACGATCTTTCAATACAAGCTGGCATAACCAAAGCTACAGATTTAATGATCCATCAGATTATACACAGTAGTGATATGAATCAAAAATCGATTAATCAGTTAGTTGGCTGAGTTGACAACTAATCAATTAACAATTTTGACCTAACTATTAATCGATTAAAGAAAATGCAAGAAATTACGTGATTTTTTAGGAGGGGTATCAAATCTATTATGTTCTAAGAAAAATAAAATTTGATTGGTTAAGTTTTATCATGGGGGAAGAGGGTGGTAGATCTTATAGTAAACAGAAATTACGTGATTTACTGCACAGCCCTAACCAACTAATCGATTAATCAATTAACTATTAATTGATTAATCGATTAATCAGTTAGTTGGTTTTATTTTAATTTGCTTTTTAATAAAATTTTTATCAGATTTATATTCAGTATTATTATTAAATTAGATCAACTAAACAACTAATTGATTAATCGATTAATCAACTAATCAATTAATCAATTAATCAATTAGTTAGCAATAATCAATTTGTAATCGATTTTTTAAAAAATTTTTAATCAACTAATCGATTACAATATTTGTTTCGATTCGTATTACTAAAAAATATAATTGTTTTTAGAGAAAACTTGGTACAAGTGATCGTTGGGAAGAGTTAGTGATTTTCTTATTTTTTATAATATTTTATTAAGCTAATCAATTCTATATATTAAATAAAAATGTTCTTCTAATCAAAATAGCCCTAGTTTCATAAAACTAAATTAGTAATTGTCTTAATAAAATTATAAAAAAATAGTTTTTAGAACTATAACTCTAAATTTTAGCAATTAATAAATATCTTTGATTTTGACAAAATTTTATTAAAGGATGTAGCGACTTAGTAAAGTTGGTAAGTTGTTGCACCCCAAGTGGTAGGATAAGAGTTTGAATCCCACTGGCAACAAAAATTTGAATTTTATAGAATGTATTACAGCAGACTGTGTGTAATTTGACGGATTGGTATCTGTAATCTTGATTATATCAGCTTATATTAGAAGGATGCAAAACTAGTGACTTAAGCTGGCTAAAGCAGCTATGGCTAATCTGGCTTAGCCGACTAAGCCAGCTAATATAATTTGATCAGCTAGCTAATACGACTAAAGATTACATGATTTACAAATAGTAAAAATCTGAAAAAAATACAAAACACTTTTGAAAAATTTTTCAAAATATACTGAAAGTAGGCTATTAGTTAACTATTAGCTAGCCGCTTAGCTAATGTTTTGGTTAGCTGGCTAAGCTAGCCGATCAAAATCATGTGGTTTAAATCATTATGCGGAACAGTAGTGTAATGCAAAAGTTATATGAAACCCAAGTAATGTATCCAGGTAAATCCAGAGGACTAGGTATACAGAAGCCTACTTGGCAAGTCCTAAATGAAGAGGTAATACAGATCTTTAATGGTACTATGTAAAGGAAGATCATTAGCAATCGAACCTGACTGCAAACTGAACGAGGACCAGGTGTTCAGCAAGACATCACACCAACCAGGCAATATGTATATAGAAAAAAGGATTTATTGAAATACTAGAGAACACAAGTTTCTTCTAGGCCATCTGAATTGGGAGTTTGGGAATGCTGTTAGTATGTCAGGAAAGTCAGTGATAGTTCGTAAAGTGGTTACTGGAGTTTGAGTGAACTTTATAAAGACAAGGAGTAAGTAATAGTAGCGGCTTCAGCTCGCAAGTATTTGGTCTCAGCCTAGGCGTAAGTTACTGAAAAATCTAGGTAATTTATATATAGAACATAGACCTCTCTAGTAGATTTATCACAAAGATAAAGTAGTTCTAAGAGGCCTTAGCGGTAGTTTCTCTTTGAGAAGAATATCTGATAGCACTAAATTGATCAGAGTGTTTAAATGAATAACTCAAATAACAATAGATTATAAGTACAGCATTTAGTATAGAACCTAGTAATAGGTAGATACTTAATTAGATACTCAAAAGGTGCAGATATGGCTAAAATGTACCTTCATTAATGTAACAAAGTTAGGGGTAGTCCTGTGACTGCCCTAATATTCACAACCGAAGTTAATAAAACATGCCAGACCTCCAATTGGTTATTAAAAAAAAAAAAAAAATTTTTATTAAGCTAATTGATTTTGTTTATTAATTAAAAATATTTTTCTAATTAAAATAGCCCTAGTTTCATAAAACTAAATTAGCGATTGTTTTAATAAAATATTAAGAAAATAACCTCTAGAACTATAATTCTTTAAATTTTAGCTTTTATAAATATTTTCGATTTTCACAAAATTTTATTAAGCTAATCAATTTTATATATTAGAAAAAAAATGTTCTTCTAATCAAAATAGCCCTAGATTTATAAAACTAAATTAGCAATTGTCTTAATAAAATATTGAGAAAATAGCTTCTAAAACTATAACTCTTCAAATTTTAGCTATTTATAAATATTTTCAAATCAAATCAAATATTTGATCTTTCAATTTAAATTTAATTTGATTTAAAAATTTATATTTGAATTTGATTTAAAATCAAATATTTGAATCAAATCAAATCAAATCAAATGCAGAACTCTAATATTTATTATGATTATATTAATAACCTTTTTCAATATTATAAATTAATTATATTAATTGCATTATATTAATTGATAATCTGTCTATGAACTAGAGAATAGGTGAAATGAGACATCTGCTATCTAAAACTTTTTTTCTTACTAAGTTAATGATATATGCTTACTAATTGAAAGTTGTAGAGCTCATCGAGATGCATCTAATGGTGGTTAGATCATTGAAATCAGCCTAGTGGATGGCAAAATATCGTCAAAATACGATTGGTCGACTATATAAAAATCTGTGCCGAAAATTATATATGAAAATCATCATTGGCAAAACGTGGCATGCTCTCATCTAAAACTTTTTTCTTAATAAGTTAACAATACATGCCCATTAATTAAAAGTTGTAGAGCTCATCGAGATGCATTTAACGGTGGTTAGAACATCTAAATCAGTAGTAGATAACGAGATATCGTCAAAAAATGATTGGCCACCTATTTTTTCTTTTTTTTTTTTTTTATTTTGAATTTGCTGTATACATAATAAGATTAGTTACAGATTTATATCAAGATGATATTAATTTAAACTATCTATTGTATCTTGTATAACCAACTGAGTGTAACAAATCACCTCTTAATTTTCTATTTGCAAACTAATTTAAAACTAGCTACTATTAGTTATAGAGGAGGAAAGAGGGGCCCAAAAGTATAAGTTCAATTTCCACAGAAAGCAAAATTAGATTTTAGAAAACCAGATTCAGCAACTATTGTCATGGTCAGAAAAACTCGAAACCCTGTAACTGTGGTCATATTAAGATAAAAATTGGAAGGTTCTGGGGTATTTGTGTAATAAAGGAGTTATACAAAGGCATGCAAGCTGGTTTAGTTAGTACAAAACCCAAGATAAGTCCTTCGGAATCACAAAAAGCCACAGAGTCAATACGATGGTAAGATGTTTGCTTGAGAAGTTCCAAATAGAAAGGTAGCACAGATTTTCAATGGCACTACATACAGATTAATACTTGGAGAACCAGTTATAACTGAACGGAACTGAAGTGTTTAGTAAGGTACTCTACTAACCAGGTTGCTGGAGGAGTAACCAGAGAAAAAAAGGATCTAATCGTGAGTACAAGGGCAGGTCATAGCTCTTCTAGGCTATCTGGATTGGAAGTTTGAGGTAGCTAAGATATGGGTAATAGTTTGTAAGTATACTAGGGTTTGGGTGAACTCTATAAGGGCAAAAGTAGGTTGTGTAGTGGCGATCAGATCATAGTTAAGTTAAAACGTTACGAAAAAACCGATAAGAACAAAACAGCTGAAAAACACTTCTACTATAGAAACTAGGACACAAGTGGTAGGCCTCAGCCCATGTGTATCAACTGAAGCCTAGGTCAGCCAGATTGTGGGTATGGAAGGCTCTAGCAGGTGATGCACTTGAGAATGAATCGGTTAATCATACTAGTAGTCCTATAGGTGGCTTGTGATGATCTTAGAACTTGGACTGACTTATATATTGCATGTTCTGGGTGAGATTAGATGGATTGGTATTTGTCTAAGATCCCCTTAATAAGAGCATCACATGATTCTATAAAATTTAATAAAAGTGAAAAGCCAAAGAGGCTAACTTTTAAAAAAAAATAAATAAAAAATTTAAGGGTGTGGTGACTTAGTGAAGCGATTAAGTTGTTGCATCCCAAGTGGCAAGTTAGCAGGTGAGATTCGAAATCTTCCAATAGTGAAATTTTAAATATTCTGCTTGTATAATGGCTACAGTCTTTCAACGATTGGTTGAAACAAGATCTTTATAACCTTGGTTGCACTAACAAGATTAGGAGAATATAGGATATTTGTGCAATATATAAGTTATACAAAGGTATGCAAGCCAGTATTAGTCAGTGCAAACCCAGATAAGATCTTGTGCTTGTATAAACCCAAGAAACTAAAAAGATAAATGCCTGCTTGGGGGTGCGACAACTTTACCACTTTACTAAATCGTCATATCTATTAAAAATTTTTTTTAAAAACCTATCTGGTTATTAAAATATATAAAAAAAAATTTTTTACAAGTTTTTAAATTTTGACCCAAATGAGTTATGAAAATCAAAAATTTTTTTTATATAGCCTAAAAATATAAAAATTTATTTAAGTTTTTAAAATTTAATCTGATTAGATTATATTTAAGCTATATATTTTGATATATCAATTAATTAATTAATTAATTAATTATATTAATCAATTAATATTAATCAATTAGAAATATGACAAAAATTAGGTAATTTTTTAGTGGAAAGAGAAATAAAAAATTTAAAATTATATATAAAGATCTGATCAAAATATATATTAAGAGAAGAGAGTGAGTAAGCTTCTGATAAAAAAAATTAGATAATAAATGAAACTGCTCTTAGTTGACAATAATTGTTGCAGATTAAAATAAAATCTGATCAAAATAAAACTGAGAACCTCTCATATCCATCCTTAGAGCTTATAAAAC
>CAJVPZ010003212.1:0-11296 GCA_910592135.1 Racocetra fulgida | reverse complement strand
GAATTAATAAGATGAAATTAAGAAGCAATGTAAGTCTTGACAAAAGCTTAATTAATAAATACTCAACCACAGATTAGCGCGATCAAATAAATATGGGGATACTCATAGCAAAAACAGAGAATGGGACTATATATTATATAGTCCCATCCTCTGCTTTGGTTGTGAGCATCCTTATATGCGAAAATTCATAAATCTGACTAGTTTCTTCTATATTTTAATGTGTCTCTTACTACTTACATTCCTTATTTTTATAATTCTTCTGCTCTATAAAATCTTAACCCGGCACTTGATTTTTTTTGCTGAAATGCACAAAGACCTCTTACTTCTAGCTTCTAGTAAGCAAGCACATGAAAGGTATTATTTAATCGGTAAAATTACTTTTTTCAATTTAAAACTGTACAAAATAGATCTTTAACTTTAGGTCTCATTTACCTTTTTACAGAGGGCTTACTTTGAGGGATTAATTGGGATGATCGAAACTATAAGCTTTATACTGTCTATTGATATATCGTTTAGTAGCAGTCGAATATGCAGAATCCTGTAAAACCCTGTGATGAACTTGAACGTAACTTGAATGCAAAAAAAAATGCAAAAGCCAATCAAATTCATGGATCTTCATGTCGATTATTCCAGAATCTGATTGCCTAATTTGGTATATCCCCTGACTGTATTTTCTACAGTATGTTTTTTTGTAGTTTAAGTTTTTGGAGTTGTTTTTTTTTTTACTATTGGCAGCCTTGTCAATATCTTTATTAGATCAAAGCATATATATATACATATATTCAACTATCTAAACTACAGATCTGACTTTCCTCAGCTATTCTATTAGGTGCTCAGAGACAGTCTGTCTGATTGGATAAGGTACTTTGTCTGTACCAAAAGGCTGCATCAAGCTAGCTTGTAAAGCTATATCAGAATAACTTTGTTTATTTTTAATAAAATTTTTAATAGCTTTAGACCAAGTACTTTCTTTTTCTTTTACTTCCTCTTCTTTGCTTTGATTGTTTTCTTTCTTTTTAACTTTTTCCTTGGTTTGATCTTAACTATTTTCTCTTATTGGAATCAATTCTTTCTTTTTATTGCTAGGATTTGGCTTCTCGGGAATAGGTTTTTTTCTTTCTTTTCCTTTGGGCCAATTCCTTTCTTCTCTTTCCAGTCATTTATATACGCACATCTTGGCTTTCAAATGTTTTTATAAAAATAATTTTAAGCTGAATTGATTACTATATTTATATAACTTCTAAGTTCTTTTAGGCTTCCTACTATTTTGAAAATTCTTTTCGCAACCTCTTCTTTAATTAAACCTTTAAGTATACTGGTTTTAACAGTCCCAGCATTACCATCAATCGAGGGCAGAGTCATATAATCTTCTGACACGATCAGCCAATAATAAGTCACAATTTTGTATAACATAATATGATCAAAAAAATTCAAACCAAATATTCATTTTGAAAAAATCTCATATTTTTTAAAAATTTGTATAAGAAACTGCCTTTTATACTTTAACAAAAAAAATTTCTTGCAAAATTTTGTATATATATAATACTTTACTAAAATCCTAGACATCACTCTAACTCTAAAGTAAATGAACTTTAAATTTTTTCAGTTATATGTGACTGCACTTTCAATTGATAGTAATGCTGAATTTGCTTGCTAGCCCTGGTTTCATTCTTTTCTTTTTCTGATAAACACCACAAAGTTTTTCTGAGTTGTACTTTGTTAATGTGATTGTGAGTTTCTTCTGATAGAGCTGTTTAGACCAAGTTCAAGGCTAGTTGCTTTGTATCCTTCCATTTACTTTTATACTTCTTACATATCGTCAAGTGTTTTTGATTTTCTTTTTTACTATTTTCACATATTATACATGTTGAGCTATCATATAATTCTGGTTTTCTGACTGATAATATTTTCAGTACTAGTAGTTTCTTATACAAGCATTTAATTAGTACACCTAGATGCTTATTTTTCTTGAACTTGTACATCATATACCACTTAGATTTCTAATCTTTTTTCATAAAATGAGCTAGTATTGGATTTGTATACTGTCTTCAGATTCTAATTTCTTTACTGCTAAAGAGGATTTCTATTCTACTTCTATTTTGAGGTTGAGAATTATTTGTAGAAATTTTCTTGTAGGATCCTCTACTACTGTCTCTTTCTAGTATAAAGTAACATTTGACTCCTAAGAGGGTTTTTCTATAATTCTATCTCTATTTTCTATTTTAGATCCTAATCTAGCTAATTTATTTGCTCTATTGTTTCAACTATTATTACTATAACCTTTAACTTTTTCTAATTCTAATTGTAATTCTTTCATTTCTATTATATCTAAAATGCATTTTACCAGATCATAATTTCTTTCTTAAACCATTGTCTTGCTGATCTTTTCTGTTTTCTTTTTTCGACCTTAGTTATAGCTACCACACTATCTGTACAAATCTTGATCTTCTTTTTGCCGAGTGTAATAAGCAATATACACCAGATTCTAAGTAACTCTGCTTTTGTTGAAGATGGCTAATTTCTTGCTCCAAAATATCCTTCATCAATTACTTCTTTCTTTTCTTCATCTACTAGTACCCAGCTTGCTCCTATTCTGTCTGATTCTGATTGAGATTGTCTTCTGCCATTTCTTAATGATCTATCAGTATAAAACTTAAACTGTGCCAGGAAGCATTTTTGTAATTTTCTATTATTCTCTAATAAGAAGTATTGTATTTCTTGACTAATTTGTTGTTTTTTGATGATTTCTGCATTCACACTATAAACTCTAATTTCTTAAACCACACTTTTGCCTCTCAGTATCTTCAGTTTGGAGGAAACTTGTGTCAAATGTATCATTTCTAGATTAATCTTTAGAGCTTTTCTATTTTGTTTGTTAACAAATCTTATTATAGAGCCTTGAATCTTCTCTTCACTTAAACGGCTTTTACAAGAGTTCTTCTCTTTTTCTTGGTCAAGTTTGCAACCTTTGCATCTTTCCAAAGTTGTGCTTCTTGTACTTGAGTCTGTATTTAGTTTTTAATGTTCTGTAAGCCTCCTCTTCTTTGGTTTTTCTATAATTCTTCTGACTAATGTGAATTTATTTTCTTCTATTTCAGATGCTTTTACCAAAACCCATTCTTTTTTTCTTCTGTCTGCTTCTAAAAGGTTTGCAGAGATTTAAAGTAAGTAAAGACTAGAACCTTCTATCCTGTACTCTGGCTTTATAGTCCTCTTTCTATTCATTTCGATCACTGCTTCTTCTATTAAATAAAACCATTTTGCACTTTTACCTCTACATAAAAGATGTCTAAGTATTTTGAGTTGCTGCCAAATTATCATCTGATCTCTTGTATATATTAACAGTTGTTTGAGAGATATAATATTAAGCTTCCTAAGCATTGTTGCCACTTGTGGTATAAACTTCTTTCCAAGAATATTTGCTATTCTAAATTTCTTGTCATTATCTATAAGCTCTGTATTTTTAAATTTAAATATAATGTTTAATTCCTTGGCCTTCAGCATTATTAGACAAGCCAAGTTATTCTTTTAAAGATAAGTATAAGTGTCTGATAGTCTATCGAACCACATATTTTCAGCTGCTTTCAAAAACTGCAGCCCTTGACTTATTCTCTGTAATATTAGTATTTCTTTAGGTCTTGCTAAGTTTAGTTGCAAATATAGATTGGAGACTTGCTTGATTAGCAGCTAATTCTATAATGCATTGCAGCTTCTAATGCTTTTGTGAAAATTGTACTATTGTTCGTAATTTTTGCTAACTCTATTTTCTGTTTTGCTAGCATTAGTATTGGTGCTTAAAGATCATCTATTGTCTTCTTAATGAATCTTGATACTTTTGTAACATGTAGCACAATTTAGGGACTATACACATATTATTAATATATACAGCTTGTGCTATTGTGAGTTTCTTCGGGTTTAATATCTATGCTGTTGATCATATAATCTCTTTTACTCTTGTCTTAATGAAAGCTTCATCTAAATTGTTATTAAACTATACTCCTAGAAATCTTATAATTTTGTTCTTTCCTTTTTCTACTATTAATTTATTACCAAAAAAGATCTTTCTATTTTCTCTTTTTTCCCTTGAATTAACTACAATCAATTTAGACTTCTTTACATTTATTTAAATGTTATTTAGTTTATTCAGTTTAAAGAACTCTTCTGCAATCTGTGTTATTTCTTTCATCTGTTCTTTGCTTTCTGCGATCCATATTGTATTATTAGCATATGCAACTACCACCTGCTTCCATCTTCTTTCTATTATGTAGTTCATACTATAGTTATATGGGATCTGCTAAGATACTGTATACTCTAAATTTGGGTCCTCATTAATTCTAAACAGGAGTGGATTATAAAAAATTCTCCACACTAGTGGTAAAATCACATCTTCTTGCTCGATACCATTATTTATTTCAAAGCATTGTGTTGTTTCTAGCTCTGTGATAATCTTCGACTATCTATTTTCAAATAGATTAAGAATAAATCTAATTGTAATATAAGGGATCTTGAGTCTGCTCATTGCTAGTTTTAATGATTCAAGAGATACTGAATCGAAGGCCTTCTTTATATTCTGTAGGACTAGCTACAATTTTTTTCTATTGTCTTTTTCATCTTCCATTATTGCATTTATGATTTGCACTAGCTCTTTTATCAAGTTTTCAAGCAAACCTGCAAAATTTGGGCCTTTCAAAATATTTCTTTCTGCTAAAACTTGTGCTAGTTTTTTAGTTACTATTTTAGTAATACACTTTCTAAATATCTCTAGCAATGCAATTGGTCTGATATTATTTAAGTCATAATGTCAGTCTGTGTCCTTAAGAATCAAATATATTTGTGAGATTTTCTATTTTAGTAGAACTTTGCTTGATTGAATACAGTTTTGTGCAAATAAGCAAAAACTCCTTTGCACATAGGCACTTGTTGTTTTAATTAATAAATAAGTGATTCTTGAGACCCCTGAGCTGTATTTTTCTTCAGATCTCTTAGTATGTTATATCATTCTTTTTCTGAAATGCTCTAATCTAAACTATTATACCACTCTTCTTGTATTTCTTCTTTTAGTCTATAAATAACCTTCCAGTTTTTCTTCCAAAGATTCTGATCAAAGCGATGAGGTCTGAACTGTTTTTAAAAGTATTCACATGTTTTGTTTAAAACTTCTTTTGGTTCTGTAATAAGTTTTCTTTGATTTTTATTTTCTTTTAAGAGTCTGTTAATTTGGATCTTCTTAAATGACTTCTACAATAAGCTCGTAAGCATTTTGCCTTGCTTTCTATCTATTATCTAATGTCTTCTTTTAATTTTTTTTTCTATTTTCTTCCTTCGCTATAGTTCGATTTTCTTTGTTTTTCTTGTATATAATATTTTCTACCAACTCTTCAAATTCTCAACTAGTTTATAGAGTAATAGTTGAATGATATATTAATGCTTGTCTTGTATTGCTAATTTGTGTACTCTAATTCTACAATTAAATCATCAATATAGTCATAAATAAGATCTAGCTTAATGCTCTTTCTTTCTATACTTATCCATCATCTTAGTTGCATTATAGTATATGATAACCTCGACACTTTTATTTTTTTTTTCTGTTTTGTGCTGTATTGCAGATCTTTTTCTTTGGTAAGTTATACCTTGTTGCGGCGAAAATACTACTACTTATGATATCTTAAAGCTTATCTAATTCTGCTACCTCTTTTTCATAGTGATATTCTTCTCTTAAAAGGTTCTGTATATTTACACTTTTACTAAGCAAACTGTTCATTTGCCTTTTGTAATCTTTCCAGTTTTCTTTTGTTATCTTTTCGCAAAGAAAAACTATTTTTGTGTATTTTTTTTTCTACATTCTGCTATACTTTGGATTGCATTTAGATGATTTAAGTCAATTCTGGTTATCATTGCTACATAGTACTATTTGTATAAATATCCATTTCTTGAATCTCTGTGTCAAATAATCTATAAGAGAGTTCATCTAATATCCAAATTTGATCAATTCTTGTGCATATCTCTCTGTTCGACTATATGAATTTCTTGGCTCTTGGATACATTGTTCTAAAAATATCTTGAAACTCTTATATTTGCAGCCAATTTAAGAAGGTGTCTCTTTTTAATTTTCTTTTTAATATTTTGTATTCTATCCAGCTCTGGGTCTACTATACTGTTAAAATCTTCTATAATTATTAATTGTGCTCTGAAAGATCTATTAATGAATTTTTTTACAATTGTTTTATGAATCTTTTTCTTTTCTTATTCATTATTTGATGGTATGTCAAGCATTATTACTATTTTTTAAATCGTATTCCAGATAAATTTGCCTGAAAAATTAATAAAATAATGATTTATTAATGATATGAGATATATATTTATTATAGAATATATTCTTGAAAACATATTTTATAAACTTTATTATAAAAATTTTTTAAAATTATTAATAAACTTTGGAGTAATAAAATTTTAAAGTTTTTGTTTAAAAATTTTTATTATTAAAAATTTTTTAAGATTTTTTAAGATTTTATATGTTTTTAAACATAAAAAAAATTTTTGCTCTTAATACAAGTCTAAATTTTTATAACTAAGTTGCAAAAGTTGTAATAATGATAATTGTTATCCTTTATATAAGCTATAATTTTGTATTAAGAACTATAGCTTTAAAATTAATATTTAAAGAGTTCTCTAAGAATAATTAGATAATTTTTTAATTAAAAATTTTTTTCTAAATTGGTCTATTTTTATCTTTTAAATAACTTAAAATTTTTTCTTATAAAATAAAATTAAATACTATCCTTATTTTTAAATATTATTAAAAAAAATATTATTTAATAGGCAAATCACGAGTCATCTAATAAAATTTTTTTTTTATATATAAATTTTACTATAAGTGCGAATGTAGAACGCACCTAACTAAAACTTTTTTTTTATTAAGTAAATCACTCTTGAGCTTGAAACAAAAGTTGTAGAGCTCATCAAGAGACATCTAATGATAGTAAGAATATTAAAATTAGCTTGGTGATTCTTAAGAAATCTTTAAAAAACTTCTTTTTCACATATAAAATTTCTTTAAAAAATCGATGTTTTTTAAAGAAATTTTATATGTGAAAAAGAAGTTTTTTAAAGATTTCTCAAAAACTACCAAGCCAATTTTAACATTTTTACTACCATTAGATGTCTCTTGATGAGCTCTACAACTTTTGTTTCAAGCCCAAAAGTGATTTACTTAGTAAAAAAAAGTTTTATATAGACATGCTCCACATTTACTATATACTTATAGTAAAATTTATATATAAAAAAAAAATTTTGTTTAGATGACTCACGATTTGTCTATTAAATATTTTAAAATTTAAAAAATATAGATCATAAGTATATTTATAAAAATTTTTTAGACAAATTTGCCTGGAAAAACCTACAGATTAAGGGATAATCTCTAGCTGTTTAAGTATTAAACTTATAAAGATTATGTATTCGCTTATTCTGTCTACTTTTTCTATATATTTTTCTCATTGCTAATTTACTAATAGACCAACTCCAGAGCTTTTTTTCTTGTTATAATCTGAGTTTGCCCAAAAACTTTTGTATTTGGATTGAGCTTTCGATAGACATTCTTCTTTAAATCTTGAAATGTTTGTTTCTGCTATGCATAGAATATCTATTTTGTTATTTGTTGCTTACTTAAGAGCAAATTTTAATTTATAGATATTGCTTTTAATACTATTAATATTATATGTTGCAATATTAAGTTCATTTGTTTGATTACTATAGTCTTTGCTTATAATGTGTCTAATATTTTTATTTTCCTCCAGCCCTAATTTTCCTCTATTCATCACTTTCTTTCCTTTTCTGCTATCTGTGATGTCTAATAAGAAAAGATGATATTCTCTTAATTGATGTTCTCTTGTGTATTTATTCACAAAAAAGGTTTAGATCCTTCATTATTTTTTTTTAATTCAACTAGTGCTTCTAAATTTAGAAGTACTAAGCAACCTTTGACTGCTCACTGAGTTTTTCTAAATGTCACATGATTTCTTGCAACATTGTATAATGTTCATCAATTCTTGCTGCTAAACTCTCTTCTTCTAAGGAATATTTGTAGCTTGAGCTTCTTAATTCTCTTCTTTTGCTAGAGTTTTTTCCTTTATTTCTCCAACTTCTTTTACCTTTTTGACTACTATCCTTTCTGTCTGGTGTTTGATCTCTTTTATCTACTGAGGATGTTCTTCTGCTATATTTTCTTTCTTTTGATAAGTTCTCCTCTTTATCAGATGCTTGTTTTCTTCCTCTTGGGCTGTTGTCATATTTTTTTTTCTTTTCTAAACTACTCTCCTCCTCTGTGTTTCTTCTTTGTTTACTTTGTAACCAAACAAGTTGTAAATTATTGTATTTTACTAGCTTTTTTTGTGCATCTTTTATTTCTTTCTCTGTAGCAAAAGTTACTTTTGCTATTTGTTTCATAAATCTGCTTCTCTTTTTAGAGATATAAACTGCTTTAGCTTTCCTGTCTTTTAGATGTCTAAGGAGGGGGGTTTCTAAAAAGCTTTCTGTAATTCTAGTTAATTTTGCTACAAATTTGTATTTTTGGTCTCTTTTTTTATAATCTTCTTTCCTTTTAGATACTCTAGCTAATCTTCTATTACCTATTAGAAGAGCCT
Source organism: Racocetra fulgida (assembly GCA_910592135.1). Taxonomy (NCBI): domain Eukaryota; kingdom Fungi; phylum Glomeromycota; class Glomeromycetes; order Diversisporales; family Gigasporaceae; genus Racocetra; species Racocetra fulgida. The sequence goes on along the minus strand of CAJVPZ010003212.1, from coordinate 2,657 downwards.
AGGGTATATTTTTAGCTTCTATCTTTGTAATAAATTCTATTACTGCAAGCGCTCTGCTATTTTTATGCTTAATATATATATCGGTGGATTTGTAGATCACTCTGAAATTTTTGACACACCTAAATTTGACTATATATAGATCATTATACAATGCAGAGAGCATCAAATCATTAATATCTAATCATATGCGTTGCATTGTTGCATTAATTAATCTAAAATACTATTGAAATTTTTTTTTTTAGTTTCTTTCTACTATAAAGACTTCGTATTATATTATTTTTTTTAATTGTAACTTTTCATTTAGCTAATAATTATAATAATCTGACTTTAATTGGTGTTTTATTAATAATTTTTGTGGTTATGCTAGGAGAATTAAATACAACAATTATATGTAAATAGGTTTTTTTTTTAAAGTAAAATCAAGTGTTGTCTAGTTCAAGTTTGCTTAAAGTTAATAAATGCTAACAAAACAAACTTTATTATCATCTATTAGCTGATTATATATGCTTTTAATCATGTATTAGACAGCATATTACTAATTGCATTTAGATAATACTATAGATCAATAAAAAAAAAAACTGATTAAAATTAAAAAACTAACATTATTCAAAAGAACTTATTGTATTTGTGCAATGATTCAATTTTTGTTTTGGTCAAATAATATATGTTAAAGATTTTTATTGATTGATATATTAAAAAAAATTAGGTTTTCACTTTACTGACTTAACCAGGATATGAAAACTAATTATATAAGTTTGTATAGCTATAACGATAATATGGCTATATATTCCAAACTTATATAAGTCATACTTATCCAGTCCATTCAAGTCTAGTATCAATTCACTAAACCAAAAAAAAAAAAAAAAAAAACTCTGGTACTTATTACTTGACCACTCTGCCTAAGCCGCTATCATAATATTAATCAATAAAAGAAACCTGCAGGCTGAAATTCTTAAATCTTCAATGGAGCCAGAACAATTCACTGCCAGAATGATTTTGACTTTCAATTCTACTTGCGAAAAGAAGTGAGAAAAAAAGAAAAATAAATAAATAATGAAAAAAAAAGAATAATCACCGATACTTGCTCTAATGTTTAATATATCTAGTCTCAATTCTAACAATTCTAAGTCCAGAGCTGATTCTGCTTATGAAGATGGAGAGAAAGAAAATCAATATCGCAGCTGATACTGAAAATGGCTGATGCTAAAATTCAGATCTATTTTAATATGAGTTTTTTAAAATTTTTGGGGTGTTTTTTTCTCACTTTTTTTTTTATAGTTGAGTTAGTGTTTAGGGTTAAACTTGATAATTAACAAGTATTTGTAGATTTTAGTAGAGCTTATATTTAAAAGGAATCACCACTATTACTTACTCAAATGTATCCAGCTACAATTTCAATGATTTCAAGTCTAGAGCCAATTCTATTTACAAAAAAGAGTGAAGAATCAATAAATGATGAAACAGAAAAAAAAAAAATCATCGCCAATACTTATCTGAACATATCTAGCCTCAATTTCAACGATTCCAAGCTCAGGGCTGAATTTAGCTAACATTCTATCATATTCAATATTAAAATAAGGTCTTTCTGTAAACATCTTAGTCATAATAATGCCAAAACTATAAATGTCAGCTGCTACTGAATATGATTGTTTAATTAATACTTCTGATATAATGTAAGATAAAACGTCGTAAATACTATTTTCTAAATCAGAATCATTATTTTTTCTAAATAATCCTAGGTCAGCAATATAAAATATTAGATCACCACTAGTATATTAACTTTGCATTATATTATTACTATGAAAATCTCCATGAACAAATTCTTTTACCATCTAACAACGTTGCAAAAAAATACAGAGCCAAATCCTTCTTTATCTGTTATTTAATATTTTTTAATCTATTAAAAAGAATCTATTCAATTATATTGTATTTTGTAGCCTTAAGTTGAAATTCCTTAATGCATCATCGATATCTCTATTTTCACTTGTTTATTAGTGAAATAAGCTAGTGGTGAATGAAAGCCTTTCTATAAATTAATTATCTATAAAATAACCTTGTCTGTTAATTGATAGTCTTTAAACTAAGATATCTATAAAATAATTGTCTGTAAAGTGATATATAACCAGATTGAGGAGGAATCCCAACTGTGGTTCAATTAAAATAAAACAATTTTAATTAGTAACATTAATATAACGAAATATCAAATTAATCTATAACAATAGTATCTACAAACTTACCAAATCTATAACAACGCTGAACCTGAAATAAATATATAGAGATTTATAAGTTATATCGCATTAATCTAAATACTTTGTATTTAAATTCTTAATTGTTTAATATTAAATAAAAACAAAAGAAATATTAATTCTAAAAAATAAAGAATACTTACCCATTGTGATTTCTACACTTCGCTAATTTAAAAGTCTTCATTGGTTTTAAGATTGTATTCATTGGTTTAAAATTGTGTTCATTGGTTTTTACATGTTTAATTATATTTTTTTGGGTGAGTCAATGAATTTGATATGTGATTTGGAGTACTATTTTTATTTATATCCAATCAGTATATGACTTTTTGCAGATCATTAAAACTTTTGTGAACCAGTTATAAGGCCCAATTCTGCAAATTCATGCATATAATATCTTCTATCTCCCTTAAT
>CAJVPZ010003211.1:0-11297 GCA_910592135.1 Racocetra fulgida | reverse complement strand
GTTGACAAAATATTTAAATTTAAAGTTAAGAAAACTTTTACTTAGAAAAAATTTGTCCCATTTCTACTGACTCCCCCTATATAATTTTTCAAAACAGTCAGTATTGTTTATCTTTTAAAATGAGTTGTTTATTTTTAGTAAACATAAAATTGATAAATGTTTAGATTAAACAACTAAACACATTCAAAGGACAATACAAATATGTCATATGCCTTGATTAAAAAAACTATTTAATAATACTTTAAAACTATTAATATCTTTTAACTATTCTGTCTAGCTTAGTCTAGTTTAGGTTAAATCTGTTAGTTTTTGTTTTTTTGTAAATAAATAAATATATTATTAGGATAGAATTAATGCAAAGCTTCTTTATCTTATAATATATAATTTTTGATAACCTAACACAGACTTATTATTGTAATCAACAAATTCTTTTTTCTTTTGTTATTCTCTTTTCTTCCTTTTTAGTATTAATATTTTTTTTGTTTTCTTTTTATTTTTCTATAAGAAAATATTATCAGATTAGCAATATTTTATTGTAAGATGATAGTTTAATAAGGTTTTCTAAGATAAGTAATCTTCAAATTTTTTGTAAATTTATTATAATATGTCTCTTATAGATATATCTGTCTAATGCAATCACTTATAAGTGCTCTTAAAAGTATTTGTAGAATATTAGGCCTAAATATTAAACTCAACATTTTGTATACCTATAACAAAATAATCTTAATAAAGAATTACTATCAAGACTGTCAAAGTAGAAAAAAAGTTAATAATTTTATAGCTAATAATTTTTTAGTTAATAATATCAAAAAACTAAGCTATAAAAAATATTATTAAAAATTAAAAATAATTAATAATTACAATTATATACTGCATTAGATTTAGGTTGCAGATAACTCCTATAACTTTCGAGTTAGCAAGAGTTCTGTCTAAGTCTCTAGTCTTAATATCTTATAAATATAAAGTTCAAATAATATAATTTCTTTATTTAATTTATAAAGAAGTTTAATTAAATTTTAATAAAGATAAAGATATAGCCTTACCTTTGAAGATTAAAAAAAAAACCTGTACAGTCAAACCCCTTTATAGTCACCTCCTCTATAGTCACAAATTCAATATAGTCATGCATATATTTTTACTAACTATTTTTAATATTATTTATACCTTTATATAAGCACAATCACTTTATAGTCACTATCACAATTTTTTATTAACAGCTTATATAATACATATATAAAATTAACCCCTATAAAGTCACATCAATTACAGATGCTACTTTTTTGGAGTAATTGCTACTGTACCATATTTTTCACATCTAATTTTTTTGCTACATATATACATATGTACGTACGTATGTACACTTGAGTAAATTTGACAAACTAGCCTTAGGCGATTCCTAACACGTATTCAGTAAAGTAGTATTGTATAACGATACAGATTCGGAACTTATAAAATTTTGACAGTTAATATAGATTTGTAAAATTCAACTTTTGAGAAACTCCTTTTTAATGTTTAGACGCTAGTATTGTACTTTTTTCTTGTTAGAATAAGAACAAGTAAGAAGAAAAAGTATCCTTGGTTGTGTTGTCCTTTTTTCTTGTTAAGGTAAGGACAAGTAGTAGGAAAAGTATCCTTGGTTTATTATCCTTTTTTCTTGTTAGAGTAAGGACAAGTAGTAGGAAAAGTATCCTTGGTTTGACAATTTTTCTTTTACAAATCATACGTATATATGTACTATCATGATTTTTACACATTCATCCTAATTTGTGTTTTGTACTGTACTACTTTACTACATATTTGCCTCTGACAATTTTATGATACTTTTCACCTGTATAACAATTAGAGATGCTAAACTTGTACGTATGTAACTATGAACTAAGGTATTGTGTCATATTTTATTATATTTATAATATGTATTCAAATTGGTTAGTGGTTCTTAACGATGCTGATAAAATTAATCTAGTAAATTAACTTCACCGCTATTAGTAAATTGGCAATAAAGCTATCGATGAATTTTTAAATGAAGGATGGATGTCAACTACTAAATATGAAGTGAGTTCAGCACCATATACTTTGCTATCTGGCTAGACAAATAAGAGAAATAAAGGAAGGTGACAATAAAAAATTTATTATTAAGCTACGATCAACAATCGCCTTTAAAAATTTGTCTGGTTCGAAAGATATACTGAATAATTAAACGAAACAACTGCTTGATTTTTTTTTTTAAAAAAAAGAAAATTGTTATGAATATTTTACTCAATTTTTTTTTTTTAAATATATAGATATAGAAAAATTTTTAATAGTTAAAATCAAATAAGTGGTATACAAAAAGCCAAAAATACAAACAAAAATTAAAAGCTAAACTTAAAGCACAGCATTAGTATGGTTAAAAAAAAGATAAGAGTAAAGATTGTTTTTTGTTTTTTTCTTTTTCGTATTGCCATTCTTTGTGTTTTTTTCATAATGCTCTTAACTCATTCTCATCAAACCCATGTCTGATATCGAAACTTTTCTGATATCTTATGACCTTTTTCAAGGCTTCAATAGCCTCCGTCATAGTTATTGGAGGTGGTGGTGGTTCTTTGTCATCTTTATCATCATCATTGTCTTCACAAAATTCATCTATCACTATTTCAATAATACCCTTGTCAGTTAACAAGTTCTCAGTTGTAGTTGGTTGGTCGATTATGTAAATGTATTCTTCAATATTATCTTTCAGTTCCAAGGTCGTTAGGTTAGTTGCAACAGCTAAAAGGTCGTCAACTATTGTAGCAGCATTATTTATTTCAGTTGTTTCTTCTTGAGGTTCTTCCTCCAACTCATCTTCTATCTCACTTACTTCAGCTATAATTTTGGTAGTTCTCCAACAATTTCTTATGGTAGTCTTGCTCACGTTTTCCCAAGTATCAGAAATAAAATCAATAGCTTTTTTTAGGCTAAGTTTTCTGCATTTTATAAAAATTATTAGTATACTAGTGTTTAACTTTTCCTATAATGAACTGACGATTCTGAAAGAAAAAAGTTTATTCTTAAAAATTATTATTTCTTAAGGGTTATGACAATTCTATACTGAATCATTATAAAGAAAATTTAAATTTTGAGTTCGTTATATCCAGAACTCATTATATAGAGTATCATATATTAAAAGGATCTATTTTTATAATTTATTTTATTTTATTTTTGAATAGGTATCTATTCAATAAAAAGCTTGTCATAAGTAATAATTGTATAAGAGTGCTGCCAAGGCAAAACCTGTAAGCAAATTTTGAGGTATCAATAAGGCAAGTTTAATTGAGAAAATTGTGATATTACGTATTAAATCATTGTGTCATTTAACAAGACTTAGGGTCTAAGTTTTGTTAAATAATGACAAGCGCATATAATATAGAAACAACCAGAACACTGATTGTATGCGATGATTTAATAAGTAATATCACAATTTTCCTAAGGTTAAACTCGCCTTATTGATACTTTAAAGTTTGTTTACAGGTTTTGCTTTGGTGGCACTTATAATAAAAAGATCTACAAAATGAACTTGAAGCATACAATTTTATATATGCTTCTATTTGTTGATCATCATTTAAATCTAATTTACTTAAAATGATTTAAATATAAAAATAGACCTTTTTAATATATGATACCCCATATAGAGGTTCGTTATATGAATTTTATCTTTGTTCTTTATTTTTTTCAAACTGCTTGATTAAATAACAACAGTACAGGTTCTTGTATTTTGACTTGAAGTTTCTAATGATGCCAGAGTCCATGAGTTGAAGGTGGGTGATGGTATTTGGTGAAAGAAATTATACAGTGATATTAGTAAGGCGAAGAGTACTTAAAATCCATCTCGATTAACCAGAACTAGTAGGATTAGATCTTTGGGATCTTTCTTGTAGCCTTCCTTGTAGCCTTCCTTGTGGCCTTCCTTGTGGTCTTCCTTGTGGCCTTTCCTGGGGTTGCTCTTGAAGTTCCTCAATTTCTTCTGAAGAGGCATGTTTCGATATCGATTCTTCAGCCACATCTTGAACTTCGATCGTATTACTCATTTCTGGGGCCATATTACTTGCTTCCAAGGACATGTGTGAAGCTGCATTATCAACCAAAAGTAAGACCTGCCTACCTTCAATGTGGAATCCATTGTCAATAAATTTCAACCATTGTTCTCAAATATTGGTTCTTATTCATGCTTTTTTATTATTTCTATATATTACTGGCAGTTGTAATATATTTATCCTGTTAAATGATCGTGGCTTTTTAGAAGTTCCAATTACTAGTGGGCATAATTTATCAGAGCCAGTTGAATTGGTGCATAGAAGTATATTTACTCTTGTCTTGTTCTAAAAAAAAAAAAATTTTTTTTTCATTTAATTTTTAAAAAATTCATTTTTTTTTTCTTTTTTTTTTCCAGATGAGCAGATTTTACTCATTTGCAGATCACAAATGTGATATTTCAATAATCAATAATAATCACATAGATTGGCAAACTACCAATTAGGGTGTCTAGGATTATGATGTGAAGATAGCCAAATTATGTATGTAACAAATCATAAATTATGCAGATTATGCGAATTTTGAGTTATTATTAGCAATAAAATTTCAAAAAGAACAGCAAGTCAGGTAATTACAGTCAGAGGGACAACCTGGTTTATTCATTTAACCAATCAATTTTTGTTCACATGCTGCATGAAAGTGAGCAAATTATGCATATATTATATCGCATTATAATCCTGGGCATCCTATTACTAATAAACATGCATACACATAATTATGTGATATTATGTAATATTTACTCTGATTGACAATTACTAAATAAGGGAGAACGTTAAAGCCAGATTTGTTTAGTGTTAGATTTTTGATGCAGTTACATAGGGATAAAATTTACAAAATTATCAATCTCTGATTTATATATAGAATTCTGTATTGTCACATAAGTGATTTACTTGCATTAAATCCACCCATATGCTTTTTATTTTTTTTTTCTTTTTATTTTTATTTTTTCTTTTTTTTTACCTTTTTTTTTTAAAAAAAAAAATAAATAAATAAAATTTAAATTTTTTTTTTTAATTTACTATCTTTTTTCTAGCCAATTTTTTTTTTTTAGAAAGCGTTTAGTTGGAAAGCAGTCTATAAAATAGACCTGGTTCATCAGCATTGTAGATATTTTCCAGATTATAATGGGAGAGAAGTTCTTGTAGTTTAGCATGCTCTGCAGGTAAAGTTTTGAGGGGTGCACTTGCTGCTTTGCTGTGTAATGTGACTTTTCTTAATCCATTGCACTTTTTAAATCTTGAAATCCACCTATTTGAAAATGCTAGTGATTCTTTAGGTATACCGAATGCTTGTGCAAATTGATGACTCTTTTCTTTTATTAATATTTCTGATATAATTAGTTCTTCATCTGAAACCTGTTCCACCTATATATTTATTGCAAGTTCTAACATCGGATGCTTTACAGAACGATGGCGGAAAGTATTTTCAGCTTGTGCATCATCTTCAATTTGTTGATACTCATTACTTTTTTTTAGGATTTTTGATACTGTCAACCAATCAATTTTCAAATCAGGATAATGGTTTATAAACTCATTTGCAATCTTATGCTGCTTATAGGTTAGGTTTTTTTTAGCAAACTCACAGATTTCTTTTTTTGTTTATCACTTATACGGCAACGTGTTTTTTTAGAGTTGGGTGACATTATATAAATTTAAAAAAAATAGTATGTTTTTTTTTCTACAAAGTGGATGCCCTCAGGTATAAATACTATAATTTGTTTATTTATATGATAAGGTAAATTTTTTTTTTAATAAACTTTTTTTTTTTTTTTTATAAGAAATGCGGTTTATATTAATCTGCGAATATACAATACAATAACATCATTTACTTCTAACCGTTAAAGGTCTAATATAGAAATAACTTCTAAAACAACATGCATGCATAGCATTCTTTTAGAAATTATTTCTAAATTAGCTCATCTCTAGTGGACAATTGAATAGAGCTATAAACAACTATCTCGAAATTCTATTGTTCGACTGGTTTGTATGCATATATATAGATTTAACCTGAATTATAGATTAACTAATAAAAAAAGAAAAAGGGTTTTGGTTAGCAGTCAGGGCAAAAAATATCTATTCATTGTTTTAGGTGTCTTGAAAATAATGGACAAAATAGACAAGAATTTGATTTTGGAATGGTTAGAAAATGAATAAGCACTTTTTGAGACATGAACAGAATGATCACTGATTTTACAGGTTATGTATGTAGTGTCACTTACAGCAATTGTTGCAAACGAATTAATATTGAATTCATAGTCTATCGCTTTTTATCGCTTTGAAAATTTTGACTTTGCATTGTATAATAAATATTGGTGATACCACCTACATGACTCGTAAAATTGGAGACTGTCCTGGTCATGTTCACTTTTTTTTTGCTAACAATATTGTAATTAAAACAGTCACTTAAACGTAATAAAAACTGAATCACCAACATTTTAATGCCTGCATATTTATATAATATAATATTTCATTGTTCAAAATCAATATTGTGCAATATATATCTTTTTTGTTGTAAAATAGAGAAAAAGGATCTGATCTAGTAAGAATATATATTTATAGAGTATCCATATCCATCAGATATACTCCAAATTGTATTGGTGTACTAAACTTAGAATTCTTCAAAGAATACTAAAGTGCACTCTAAGTTGTGCGAGGGCACATTTGTCTATTGTAGTGTAGGACTATCATATGCCAGATATGCATATTCTATAAATGAAATCCAAGTGATAAATGGGCCGAGTATGATGCTTGATACGTTAAATGTATGAGCGAAAATGTACAATCAGAATACTGTAATAATCGAGAACTTATATCTGTATAAAAAATGATGTGTTACTAAATTAAAACATAAAAACTAATAAGTAACTAATACATATGTAACATATACATATGAAAATTACTTCTAAATTCAAAGATCACAAAATCCTATATATTAGGGCGACTTTTTATACAACCCTAGATTTATGATGCAGTTATAATAGTGAGTCAAATATTTGATTATAAATACATTTGTAAAAAGTGATAAATTTAAAGTAAAAAAGAGATGGATTTTAAGGTGGGCCAATGGGTTTGATGTTGGGTATTCGGTCAACTATGTTTGACAATATTATATGTAATATTATATAAAAATCAATTAAGGATTTTTTTTAAATTTAGTGATCAGAATAGTGATCAGATTATTAATCACTTTTTTTATATGCTTTAATAGTAAAAGATGACTTGCATGTTTTTAGATATCTAGGGCGAATCACTTTACATTTTTCGATTAATTTAGCATAATTCTATTCTTAAACACATTTATAACAAACTTATATTAAAAAATTTTATGTTCTAGTATTAAATTTTTTTTACTTATAATGAAGACATCTTTCTTTAAATTGTTCACAAGATGAAGCAGAATTTTTGTAAAGAATCAACTTGAAACTTAAATATCAACGTTAAAAAAATTTCAATATAACTTTGTTATAAACATGTTTAAGAATAGAATTATGCTAAAATAATCGAGAAAAGTAAATCGATTCGCTCTAGATATCTAAAAACATGCAAGCTATCTTTTACTATTAAAGCATATATAAAAGGTAATAAATAATCCTTATCAATATCCTAATCACTAAATTCAAAAAAAAACACCTTAATTAATTTTTTTATAGTACCATATATAGTTTTGTCAAACATTGTTGACCGAATCAGTTTGACATAATAATTATATAAGTTTTATTGATTTTGGGGTTTTATTTAATAGATGTGTCGTATGGTTAACGCATATGTCATGTAATAATCAAATAGTAATTTAGAGTGGGTTCAATTCCAAAAATGCTCCTGAATAAAATAATTGGATTAAATTATATTTTCAGTTTAAATAAATGCAAAGACTTAGATTTCGCATATACAAAGAAACATTATATGAATATTGTCAAGTGGAAAAGAGCATCATGTAAGTTTGACGGTTTAATCGTTTTAATTAAAATTAAGGTTAGGATTGGGTCAGTTTGATGTTGATATAAAGAAGAGGAGTATAGATAAAATTGTCTTCCTGAAATTTTTGATTAATGTCCCAAAAAAGTTTAGCAGTTCGGATTAAAAAAAAATTTTGAATGCAAGAATTATTTTGCATAATTTAAGTAAAATCATGATTAAGTAAAAAAAAAACTTATAAAAATGGTATATACTATGAGTATCATATATATTATTTATTTGCACAATTGATATTAATTTTGTGCAAAAGATATATACATATACTGTATATATACAGTATCAGATATTATATATATTATAGTTTGTTAGTATTTATATTTTGTTAAAAAAACCTCTATATAGTCACGTTTTTTTTTAAAATATAACTGTGACTATATAGAGAATACCTCTATATTAGTCACACCCCTATATAATCACAGTTTTTTGTATCCAGAAGGTGTGACTATAGAGGGGTTTGACTATATATATCTATTAAATAATTCTCAATTTACACAAACTATATTTACAATTTAAAAAACAATTATATACAAAAAATATTATCTATTTAAAATAACTCTACTTCATTTAATAACTCTACTTTATTAGACTAAATACACATCTTATCACAGATATAACAAATTCTAAAAGAATGCAAATCCCTTTGGTTTATAGTTTTTGAAAACAAAATAACTACAATCAGATCTCTCTAAATGCAATACAACAGAACTATATATAAAAATTTAGTAAAATATACACTTAGAGAAATATTGCATTTAGAGAAATAAAAATCTATAGATATAATATTAGTTGGGCCTAAAAAAAGACGTGTATTTAGAGAGGTGTTTCATAATACATGTACTTAAGGGAGTAGCATTTAGAGAGATCTGACTATACTAATCAAGTAACTAGACAAATCAACTCTGATCTAAATCTATTTACAATTAATTTAATATTATTTAGTATTAGATATTACTGGGTTGAGTCCCATAGCTTAGCGGTTAAGCTCCCAACCCCCCACAGACTAGGTCAATGGTTCGAGTCAAGCTGGAGGCAAATTTTAATAAAATTTGCTTCTGTAATCTACAGGAGCCATAAAATCGAATGCGAAGCCCTGTGGAAGTCCAAGTGCAGTACGAAACCAGAATAAGGAGTTACCAGAAGAAGACTAGGTTATGGAGTGTAGACATTATGTGTGATAGCAGCATCACAGAAGGTTAGATTACACGGAAGATTGCGCGAGTTAGTCCTCTGGTTGGGGTGACCTAGAGGCAGTACCAACATTCCTGCATCCAACTTGTGGGGTACTTGCTTGGAAGGGTGATACAACGGTAGCCAAAACTGGAGTAGTGAGTGAAGTGGTGATACATGACTATGGGCTGTGATAAAGGATCATACCTTAACTGGAATTGGAAGCACCTCTGGCCCTGCGGAACAACTTACTATAGAAGGTTACTCGATGTAGAGGACGTACCTATCTCTGTACGATTAAATATACCAAATCAGAACTCTGGTCACACCTATATAGAAGTCTATGATGAAAAGGGTTAAGGATTTACCAATATGAATGCTGCACTAATCAGGGTTGAGATACCCCAAGTTGGAAGTTGTACAATATGTACAACGAAGGCCAATAGCTAAAAGTATATCGGTTACTATATACGAAACAAGTTCCTAACAAATACCATAAAAGGGAGTACAAGGGAATAGAAAAGTACGCAAGCACATGAAAGACCAAAAAAGGGATAATAAAAGACCTGTGGATGGCAAACCGGTGGTGGCAGCAGGTCTCTGGCTTGAGATACGGGTTAGTAGTACCTGGGCAAATGAGTGAGAGGATTAGGCATTCATAGAAATGAAGGAATACAAACTGGTATAACTCAGTCGGCGCAAACTCAAAATAAGTCCTAATCCGTCAGGTAGTACCAACTTTGTCATGTAGTGAACCTAACTAGGCAGTAGGGACCTGGCTTGAGATACGTGCACAAGAGGCTCTCAGCAGGTACACCAATCTGGAAGACCTTTAGAGACCGATTACCCGAATGAATCAAATTGGGAGTCACTGAGGTTTGATTATGGGTCATGGGGGGAATATGGTTGTGTAACTAGAATTAGTTAGTTGTGAAGCACAAAAACCAGGTAATACAGAGATGGGATACGGAATACTTTGGTAGGTTTAGGTCACAGATAAAGTAGTCTGAGCCCCGTATTTGATAATTAGTTCAGTTAGTAGATGCATGAGTGAGCAACAAGGTTGTATAGTAGTGTACAAACTTAAAAATTAATAAAAGATACAAGAGGCATAACCTCACCTTAACACCGAAAAATATTAGATATTACAAAGCCAAATCTAAACCTTGGCTAATTATATACAAGAACAATATTATTATCATAGGAAAAGCCAGAAAATATTATTCAAATAATAATAAAGTATTTATTATATACTGAAATATTACATTTGATGATTTATACACTAATCTATATTCTGCATCAATTTATCAAACTCAACTATATATAGAATGTATACTAAATTTTAATCAGATTTAAAACAAATATATACTTAATATTCCTGTCAACTTATCAATCAAGTTTTTGGAAAGACTAAATATACAGAAAATAGAACTATACTAAACCTTCATGCCAACTTGCTAGACTTAATTTATTCTCTTGCATTATATAACCCAGTCACTATACCAATACAACCCACAATCAAACTTCAAGATAATGCAATTTTTAAAATCTTTAGTAATAATCAATTCACACAATTACTATTACAAATTGCAAAAAACAACTCAATCTACTCATAACTTACATTCTACACAGATAGTTCGGTTAAAGATAATACTACAGAACATTATACTATAGAAATTGGCTGGGTTTAAATCTAAAATAACACAATTATTTACATATACTCAACAGAAATTCAACTCTGACCATCATTATACAAAGCTAAACTTATCACAATACTTTCTGCTGTCAGTATATGTTTTAAAAACAGTTCTATTACAATATATACAGACTCATAATCAATTATATCTAAGTATAAAAAGCTTAAACAGTCACTACCAACACCTAACAAATAATATTCATATAACTACTAGCCTATATGGTATACTTTGCTTAATATTATCAAAGCTTACAAATTAGATATTTAATTAGAAAAGGTTATAGCACATAGTAATAATATCTTTAATCAAAACTCTTTCTGACAATCTCTTAATCAACAACAAAACAAACCGAACTACAGAAAAATGTTATAGAAAAGCAACAAAGTGGACACCTAAATATTCCTAGTAC
>CAJVPZ010003210.1:0-11298 GCA_910592135.1 Racocetra fulgida | reverse complement strand
TGGGGTTTTGACTCTCTATAGTCTTCCAAAACTGCAATTCTAGCAGGGAAAAGAAATATCAAACTCACTAACAAGAAGAAATACATGACAGAAGAGTCATGATAGCCAAAACAATAATCCAACAACAAACATTTTCATTCATGAATATCTATGCTCCTCCAAAACAGGAAGATAGAGTTATCTTTCTTAAAAACTAGACTCCAGAAACCACATATGAGAATATCTGCATAATTGCAGGGGACTTTAATGTTAATCTATATCCTGAGAAAAATAGAATAAGCCAAGTACCTATACAACATAATAGTTCTAGAGTCCTCTTAGAAAATTTAGTAGAGTGCTATACTGACACAGCTCTAACCTCTGAGAAATCACCATTTTCACCTTTTTTTTTTAATGCAAATTGGTGTGCTTTATTAACAGATAGTAAAATCTAACTATTTACAATTAAATATTAGAATCCAGAAAAGGCTTATAGTTCTAAATAGAACCAAAGAAGACAAAACAAAGAAAAAAAGTAGTCAGATTTTTGATTATAATATAGAGCCAGATTGCTGTAATTTTTCTTTTCTAGTTTTTGATATTAGAGGCTATGAAAATCTCATCTAGTATTATAGAAGAAATTTTCTTCTTCCGGGTTTTTGAAAAACCTGTATCCTCTTTTCCAAATTTCTTGGCTAATTTCCAATCTATTGCGAAATGTTTTATTGTCTGCCTTTCATTCAGGCAATTAAGACAACTTCTATCAATATCTTGGCCGATATGCATAAGCCAATAGCCTAATAGAAGCACATGGTTCTGTAGTCTTCAAAATATATATTTCTTTTTATTTAGCATTCCCTTACTGATAACCCATTGAAAATGCTTGCCTAGTCCTTCTTGTATATTTATTGGTACTTGTGAGACTGTTTGTTGTACTGAAAATTGCTTCAGGTAGTCTGTTGTATTCTTCACTGTAAAGTCATTACCTGGTTGTTCATATACCACTAGTTGTATAGTATCCCAAGGCCACTCATTTGTAGCTGTAATGGTACCTTTGAGTCTTTTCTATGCAGTTAGGTATGGCTTCCAGTTATCCGGCCATCCTTTAAGTTTAATTAGCGATCTAGTTAATGCTGTTAATACAGAAATGTTCCTTTTACTTCGAAGGTTTTGAGAGATTATTGCTCTCTCTATTTTGGCCCATATAGTATTTGTTGATATCAATTTGATCCAAATTGATATAAGCCTGGAATCTAGTCGGTTAGTTGGCTGAGTTGGCAACTAATTGATTAACAATTTTGGCCAAACTATTAATCGATTAACCAACTAATCGATTAATCGATTAACTATTAATCGATTAATCAATTAATCAGTTAGTTGTTTTTATTTTAATTAGCTTTTTAATAAAATTTTTATCAGATTTATATTCAGTATTATTATTAAATTAGATCAACTAAAACAACTAATCGATTAATCGATTAATCGATTAGGCCACACCAATTTGATTTTTTGTTTAACATAACCCCCCTTCTTTTAAAAATTTATAGTATAAATAATACACATTCTATTTATATTAGCCAATAGAAGGCTTGTATTTCAATTCAGAAATTTTATATTATAATATGGTAATTTGACAAATGATTGGCTACACAAACTACTTTACAGCACACTTATAGAGAGTGCACTTATAGGCCTTTTCAAAGTAAATTTACTAGTAGATTTGTAGATATAAATTTTCATTTTGTAATGTATTGTATTAACCTATACGTGTGTACTAACTTGGAAGTAAAATAAAATATATATTATAAGAGCTTCTAAATTTACATAATATACTTTTTATTTTACTTCCAAGTTAGTGCACACGCTATAAAGGTTTTACTGTATATATACAATATGCACACACATGTATTAAATGTTATCCGGCAAACTCATATGATCATGAAAAAATTTCTTTTTGTTATTTTTTTCATGTAATTATGTTTATTCCAGTATTCAAAAAAAAAACTCAGCGAGCAACTACCTACCAATCATGATCATAAATTGCCGGATAATACCGATATTGGGCAAATTGTCGAATACAGTAATTCAACAATTTTTGCCAATATTGTATACTTTTTGAGTATTCTAGCTTGTGATAATACGTATTAAATACATATGCAACATAATCAGAAATAATCAACACAAAAAATGCTTTGTTAATGTTAAAATTTTATCTCTCTACGTAGAAGGCCTTCGATAAGATCATAGATTATCAAACGGAAAAAAAAATCTGAAACAAAAAAACATACTGTACTTTGACAAAAGCGAAAATCTAAATGGTGCTAAATATAATCGGCATGATATATATATATATATATTTCTAAATATTTAGCTAGTAGCTAAAGCTAATATTATTAGCCTTTGGCTACTAAACTAGAAACTAGTATTGCAAGGAAGTTGTTTTACGATTTTCATTACACTGCATGACTACGCATAGTAAAAATGAGTGGAAAATTTTAAAAGCGTTAATCATTGCTATATAAAGATCAACAAATAATTAATTTTTTTTTGCGCCCTGCTTACCGCTACTGCATTGTATAATAAATTTGGAGAATGACTATAATAACCACTTAATATAGCCACGTAGAACATACTTTTCTAGTTAGCACTAAACTAATAAAGATTTCTACATTGCTATATTAAGTTATTATTATAACATACCCTCCAATTTTATTTATACAAGACTGTTGAAAAGAACCATTAGTTGACGACTAAGCCGGATATTGTTATAAAACAGAATTTATTACATAAATATAGCTACGATTTGTATTTCTTCGGGCATGTTGGATGACATTATAAAGCTGGGCGAATGTAGTTGGTAGGGATAGGGATATATCAAGTATATCAGATATGCGAAGTTAACCTGCGCATAGCCTTAGTGTGGGATAAATAAATGATGATTCTTTTTCCCAAGAAGTAAAAATTACATACGCACGTATATACGTACGAACATATTTTGCTACCTTGTGATCATTATGAATCGTAAATGTGCTGGTTGGAACAGTACCGATGCATAAAAATACTTTATAATTAATCGCAATTATCTTTCATTCAAGTATGATTTCTATGTTTATGCCAATTGTGAGTAAAAAAGAAATATACATGCATACTGTTTTTTCATCAATATAATACTTCAAATAAAAAAGATTACTTAATAATCAATCTAAGTAATCGCAATTGTCTACTTCTATGTTTATGCCAATTGTGAGTAAAAAAAAAAAAAAAAAAAATTACATACGATTTTTTTTGATCAATATAATGCTTCAAATAAAAGGGTTGCTCAATAATCAAATTTTTCCATTCTTAATTTTCTCAATTCTCAATTTTTTAAAATGCTTTATCTCTTGGTTCAGGTTAACGAAGGTCCCAAAAGTATTATACCTGAACATATAATGAGTATAGAGTCAGAAAACAATCAATTTTTTGACCTTTTTGATGCAGCTACGTTAGGACAATACGAAGATAGAAAGGTAAAAGTTTTTATTAGGAGAGAAAAATCTGAAGGCTGGCGAGAAGTAGACAATGGGTTAAACGGAGACTTGAAAATGCTAGAAGTTCTGGGTTTTATGCAGGTCAAATTTTGTCTCATTCCTATGATAAATGTAGATGCATCAGGCTCTACTCAAAACGAACACGATGCCTTTAGTATTTTAATGAAAAATTTAAAAAAGCCTTTACTTCCCCAATGCTGTACTGAAAATAATAACCATAACCGACTTTTCAATGAAATTATTGAGCTTTTTCAAACTCAAAGCATTGGCTGGACGAATGGTTTGCATGAAACAATAGGAAAAACATTTATAATTCGTCTTGCAAGTGCTATTTGGTATATTGATCCACATCTTTCAACACTAAGTGCATGTTCATATCATTTACCAGCTCTTTTTAAACAGTTAAAAACATATCAAGATGGTAGATCGTATAATGAATTTTATTACACTGGTCGCCATAAAAAGGTACCATTGTCTCAACAAAAACTTGCGCATATTTCGAATTCACTCGAGATTTCTATTAGCCAACCATGGGCAAGTAACAATAGATGGAGTCAAGTAATGCCTGCAGTTCTTTCTTTAATTGAAATTCTAAAAAAATACTCAGATTATTTAATTACAACCAATGCTAGTATGAATGAACTTCATCATAGCAATGAAAGTGCCCGCAGTTCTGAGAATAATAGTACTATGTACCAAGTCGCTGCTTGCGAACCTATAGACCGGTACCGATTTATGAAAGAAGTGCAACTTACATTTCCAATCGGTGTATATAGGTTAGCATTTTTGTCTGAAATAATATATTAACTCTTTACAACACAATTACGATATATCTTACCTATTAATGTAGTCAGTGTTATCATGTTACTATGTTCATAGATTTTTTTGAGTAAAATAGTGATAGCGCGGTCCTGTGACTAATTCAATAACAATGATATCATAATTTTCGTCTAAAAATTGTTTACATTAATACAAAGTTAAAAGAATATATCTAAATTTTTGTGCTAAAAACTTTTACATAATAACAAAGGCCATTTCCCTTGCGGATTCGAGTTTTTTTGCGATTTCTGGTCTTTATTTTTTTACTTCGCATTTGTTGATCTTACAATCGGATTGAATAAAAATCACGCCAAATTTGCGCCATCACTATTTCACTCGATTTTTCATATTCATGAGCGTCCATATGTTTGTTTTATTAATTTGGTTAATTTTCTTTGTAAAAATTTTAATATATACGAGTTTGAGTATTTTCAGTAATTCGCATCTAATTTGTGCTATTTGAACTTTTTAGATATTATCAGGGTAATTATTTGGGAACAATTAATTACATTTGGAGAATTCCAAAAAATGAAGAGTCGAATGATGAAACATTAAAAGCACGTATGTTAGCTAGAATTCATGAAGAATTACCTCGTTATTTTACACGGCAAATGAAAAAAAATGTACTTGAGAAGGTAAGATAATACAACAGACATTCAAACATTATTAAACATATTAAAATATATATTTTTATATCTATAAAATAGTATTCCTATATTCAGAAAGTTACACCAGCAGTATTACGGATGCTTCACTTTGATCTTACAGGAAATGCCGCTGTAACTTCTAATGCAATTAGTTGTGATGTCGAAGAGAGATTACGATTGATGTTGTTATTAGCAGATCCTAATATTATATTTGATTTGCGTACCAATAATGGATTTAAGGGGACAAAATTTAATATATTTTGGGATGAAACAGAGGCTTATTTCAATGAACAAGTAAGATTTTATATTCGTATATTACATCGAGGTAGTTTGTCAATTAAATAAATCAAAAATATATATGGTCAGAATATTCAAGTTTACTGATTTTTCAGTACCATAATTTACATATCTACTTTTAGATTACAGAGTATAATGTTTTTTTTAGCAAAAAGTTTAGTTTAATACCAATCGATCCTTTCTTATTTGAATAGTAAAGTTAAAGAATCATTTTTTATATCATGTATGGAAAATGAATTCTTATTTATGAGTTCTTTGATAAAATGATGCCTGATGAAACTCACGTGACTTGGCGAAACCATATAGTTTCGCTATTTCATCACCAATTTGCCAACGGCTTTGTTAGATATCTATATTATTGGAATATTTGATTCTGTAACTGACCTTTTATCGATTCATTCAAAGTTTAGACTTATAATTTTTTTGTTATAAGGCCGTACCCTAAACAAATATTGCCATAATATAACAAATTTTAATAAAACCATATTTACTTAATTGATAGGCCGCATAATATTACGTTTTATTATTGTTATTAACTTTATATTTATTTTTAATATAGAATTTACTTGCAGTAAATGAGAGGCGACATGGAAGTATTCTGTATATTCCACTAGCATTATCAATTCATGACCTTCGTGAAACTGTAGTAGAAAGATTAAAAAATACTTATGGTGATCCTTTACCTTCTAATATTAATATTCCATCAGATGAATGGATTCGTCTGCAATTTTGTCCTGCAAATGCCACTACAATGCGAGCGATGTATTATACTGGTTGATTCAGTGTAAAATTTAAAGTACAAAGTCGGATGCTTCGGAAAAGTAGTGAAGATGCACATTATTGTGCTGCGCTTTTCAAATATCTTAGAGAATTTTGTATACAATACCACCAGTGGACTTGTTTAATCTCTGCTGATGATAAGCACAAGATTCCTATTGGGGAAGATGTTGCAGTTTCTACGGGTGTGCGAAATTGACGCACTATAGTTTCTCAAGAAAGCACTTTGGCTGCTGCTGATCATAATTTCTCAAAACTATCTCTAACACCGTCGGTTATATTTTTTATATCTATTCCTAATGATATCTCTGGGTCATTTTATGATGGACAGGTGTTTGTGTCATATAAAGATACAGTTTTTGAACCAAGCACAGCTATTAGACATTCGGCAGAATTTTTAAAAGTGTTAAATATTCAATATACATGTCAAGTAATGCCACCAATTCTATGTCTTTACACTGATGGAGGTCCGGACCATCGTTGTAATTATAGTTCAGTACAAATTGCATTACTTAGTCTTTTTTTTTGTGGGGATTTTGATCTGCTTGTTGCTGTTCGTACTGCCCCCAATCATAGTTGGACGAATCCCATGGAGCGAATTATGAGTACTTTAAATTTAGGGCTTCAAGGTTAGTGAAAAAATTCATTATGCGCATGTGTGCTATATAGGTAATTTCGATAACACATGCGACGAGTGAACAGTAGGTTTAAAATTATGTGCGCAACGCAAACCTAATTTTTTTTTCCTGTTCAAGGTGTAGCGTTAAAGCGTGACTCGATGAGTCCTGAATCTGAATTATTATTTGGAATGTCAAATACATTAGATAACATACGCAAAAAAGCACAAGAATCTAGTAAATTAAAGTCTGAGTTAAAAGAATGTACTTCAGGTGTTAAAGAAATATTAAATAGTCGAACTGAACGACTTCGATTGAAAAATAATCAATTTAAATACTTTTCACCTGCAAGCGAAGAAGCCATTGCAGAGATATTTGAAGTAAATACGGCATTTATTATTTTTATTGCTTAAATATTATAATTACTATAATTATTCACTGCATTTCACAAATATTATTAATTTAAATTTTCTTTATTCATATATATCTGATATTATAAAATATAATTAATTTTTTGATTAGTCAATTTCTAGTATTGATTCAACATTAAAAATCGACGAAACTACACAAGCACAAATGCGTCGCCATACAACATTAGTTAGGTTTATGAATACTCATTGCCAAATGCGTGCTTATAGTTTTCAGGCACGTATTCACAATAGATATAATGGATAGCGATAGTAATTTGCTATTAAAATTACAAATTAAAATAGAATCACAATTGAAATTATTGCAGTTTGCAAAATTTGCGTGATTACTAATTATTTACGATTTCTTAAATCTACTCCGATATCGTGGTATAAAATTATCATATCAGGATAGTTTTAAGAAATCATTAGTAATCACATAACAATTGTGCAACTTCTTTTTGATATTTTTCAAGAGAGGATACAGAATTTTGCAAGTCACAAAAACATGTATTTTATTTATTTTATGTTTGAACACTAATTGAAATTTTATATATTGAAAGTAAAAAAATGTAACAATTATTCCTGCTTATATTGCAAGCCAATCCGTCTTCCATCACATGAGTTTCATAATTTGAACTTTCTTCCAGATCCAATCCCATCAAAAGGTAAATTATATTATTCTTTAGAATTATGTATACATATACTGTATATTAACAAATTTAATTAGATAATACGGATCATTATGCAACTTTTCAACAAGTTTATGGTTCTAAAACCACAGAAGAATATAGGCCGACATATATTCAGTTAAAGGCGAATTCAGAGTCTATTCCAAAATCCATCCTAATTTCCGAAAAAATCCGTGGTTATATTAATTGTGAAAATTGCCGAAAACGTTGTTGTGTATACAGTAACAAGTCTTTAACTAATGAAGAACAACAGGATTATCAACAAATATTAGAATCGTATTTATACTCCTGTGGCGCACCAATTTTTCCTGATGATCATTACTTAAAAGAAGTTATATTCGTACGTTCGCAGATTAATTGCGATTCACCAATTGAAATATTGTACTACTCAAGTCGTAAAGGAAACTATCCGATTTGCTATTATTGTGGAAGTAGAGAAGATCTAGTAACTCCTCCTCAGTCTTTAAAAGAACGGTTCAAGCAAATTTATCCGTTATGTGAATTCTGTCAGTTAGACCAAAAAGAATTCCATAGAAAAGGGGCGATTAAAACTAATAATAAGGCTACGAAACATTCTAAAGAATATGATTAAAGATAAATTTTGTTATAAGGCAGGTAAATATATAAGGGTATTGTAATTTATCGCATAGCGATGTATCGCTACCCCTGATCGACCAATTAACGTGAAATCGAAACAAAATATGGTCTTTTTGAAAAATCGTCTGTAACTCAAGATTTTGTTTATGAAACCGCCTCTTACGTTCTAATTAAAAAAATTCCTTGCAAAATTTTAGGTTAGAATTTTTATTTTTTAAAGCCACACTACTAATGCTAACCCTAACCTTAAATCAGCACGTTATTATTCATTGTTTTAATTTCACGTTACACATGATCTTATGAGCGGTGATACATCGCATAGGCGAAAAAATATAAAATCCAATATATTAATCTACGAAATTTTAAAATTTTCATGCTTCAAAATTAATATTGTTATATCATTATTTCCTTGTATAATATCAATAATTCAAATTACCTTTCTTACATACAGCAAGGATTTTTTATATGAATTTAAGTAATTACTTAGAGGTTGAATAGTGATTCGCGGATGAAATATTTTATGGGCTATGTAATAATATAACCTGTATTTCGGTTGTTTGAAACTTAAAACGAATAGTATTCATAACAATTGTGATTTTTTAAAAATCATTTATATTATAAGTGAACGATTTATAAATATATAATTTATAAATATTATATAGCTTCATCAGTTTAATAAGCAATTTACAGCTAAGAAAAGCAATTAACTAATTATAGCGCTTTACAAAAAGATGCAACCCAATGATTTTTGTGATATTGATTGAGGAAAATTTCTGAGATTCTAAATTGTCTATATATTTTCGATCAGTTATGATATTTATTTGAAATCGGTAATATTCTTAAAATCTACAGAATCTCTGATTTTCATACGACATTGCGGTCACATCTTTTTGCAAAGCGCAATAAATACTGTACAATAATGGTTTATAATTATTATGCGGATTATAGCCAATGCAAGCAATTGTCTAATCATGCAATCGTACGATTTAATTTTAAAGGAGATCATACAATAAATTCTTGGTACAGGCATTGTGGGTAAATCTATAATTATCTTAATTGTTTATACGTATTGATTGTTTTCTTACAGTAAAATGCCAAATATCTGGTAGTAAGGAGTAGTATCGCTTAACACTTATGATTATGCATGTAAATAGTAAGATTAACATTATGATTGTGCGTGTGTATAGTAAGTAAAAAGGGTTGGCTCCAAGACTGCAAGGATCAGGCTCAATTAAATATAACCCTAGTATTATAATTCGATCCTCTGTATATCACTGTTAATTCCTTTCTAAGGGTATATTTTTATAGCTAATTGATATTGCATTGGTCTCATGTCTATTGATTCCAATAAAGGCAGCTGTTAAAAATCGAAAAAGACCTCTGCTAGGATTTTTAGTATAATTATTCCATTCTAATCTAAGTGGATTCCAAATCTATTATGATTCCACTTACAACATAAGGTAGAGGGAGGTATTCTGGCGGGGTGGATAATGTGGCAGGTCACATTTTATTGAAGTTTTTGTGCGGTCTATCGATTAAAAACTAATGGTTCTTATACCATTCGATTTGTCTCACCACGACGGATCGAATGGTATAAAAAATATTTGATTCTGATCAATGTATTGCAAGATAATCATATAAAATTCTATGATTAAGAATGAGCAATACGGCGGATAATATTATATCGATCTGTCAATCCACCACTTTACCCTCCCGACTGTTGAAGTTACTTCACACTAATAAAAATCGTGCAAACACAAGTCAGCTTGCTTTTTTTTGATTGTATAATGTAATAAACAAAGAATTATGTTATATAGAAGTAAAAATTGTAATTAGTAATATTTTAATAAAGTTTTATTATAAGCAATTCTTGATAAATTTTAATACCGCCAGAATATCTCCCTCTACCTTATATACTAGCTTATAGTATTTATCTATAGCTTCAATATAAACTATTTTATGATTGTTGTGATTATGTAATAATGTACAAAAAATATCAAAAAGAAAAAAATATATGCATATGTGAGTTTATATAATAATGAATTTTAACTTTCTAGTATATTTAAATAGCCAATCAAATTACATTATTTTTTATTTTGTGTTTTTTTTTGTTTATTATTTTAGCCCCCCCCTATATTATCAGGTACCAATGTTATGTTAAACGAAGAATCAATTTGGTGTGGCCTTAGTTAGCAATAATCGATTTGCAATCGATTTTTTAAAAAATTTTCAACCAACTAATCGATTACAATATTTGTTTCGATTCGTATCACTAATCTAAGATATCCTTAAGAACTGGAGCATCTAGTCCTCCTCTGTTGTAGTCCAACTGAAAAGTTGAATATCTAGGTAGCATTTTAGATTTGTTCTTAATCTACACTGCGATAAGATTATTTATCTTATCCAACTGTTGTTTCTTAGGTGGGAGGAGGTAAGCCAAGTACTATATTTTAGAAATAAATAGGGCTTTTGCTAACAGGATTTTTCCTTTGAAAGAAAGATTTCTGGCTGCAATTTTCTTAATTCTGTTTTTAATATTTTGAGTTAGATCTTCCTTAAGTGTATTTTAGCATCACCTTTAATGTTTACTTCATAACCCAGGATTCTGAGTGAAGTTTCATTATTGGCTATCTTGGTTTGACAAACTTGTCAATTGTGCTGCCTCTGTTATAGGGACTAAAATAGATTTTTCTCTGTTAATTTTAGAGTTTGCAGCAATTTCAAATCTTTGTAACAGTGAAAGGAGTTTTTCCCAATTAGATTGAGAACCAACTCCTACTGTTAAGTCATCAGCATATGCTACTGCTTTAAATTGTTGTTGCATAGTCAAAAAAAACTCTCTCTCTCTCTCCACCACCGAATAGTGGAGAGTATAGAAAAAACACAACGATAAACAAAACTAGATACTCGACTTCTAAACTATTATCAAGGGTTAG
>CAJVPZ010003209.1:0-11299 GCA_910592135.1 Racocetra fulgida | reverse complement strand
CCTTGAAATTTTGATTGGCTGACTGATGGCCGGAGGTTATCGGCAGCTTGTGTAACCTTGACGGTCGCTCCTGTTAATTTTACAGCCAAACCCTTAAAAATTTCCATATTTGGAACAAAAAAAATTAAAAAATTAATTCCGGCCAAAATTTTGTCGATCACGACCGTTAGCCAATCAAAATCGAGGATCAACCGCGCATTTTGTGCGGCACATAGGTTTAATCGCAGCAACATGTACTGTGCAGCTATCTTATTATATATTTCCATATACAAACTCCATATTAACTCTATTACAAGACCTCCGGAGTCTAAATTGGTTTTTAGGATTTAAAGAAAAAAAGTAAATTTCAAACCATCCAAAAGAATTTAATTTCGATTTGCTAAATTAAATAACATCAAATTATTAATAATTGGTAACATCATGTTGTTATCACATCAACTATTATATCTAATGCTATATATAATTGTTATTTTGAACTGGGCAGTAATTTCTAGTTAATATAAATACTTTAAGTCAATTTAAAAAATTAATTTGATAGCTACACCTATAACAATAGTCGGTTACAAAAATTGTCACTATATCCAGCAACGAAAAATAATCTTGACTTTTTTAACATTAAAATTGTCGGTATACCAGTATAATTAATATCTCTTATGATTGTCGGCATAATCAGCAAATTTTAAAATGATAAATTTTTTTTTTTGAGAAAGTATAACCAATTGTCGGTATAACGTGTAAAATAAGATAATAATTATATCTTTAAATAATTCAAGAATCTAGAAATCAAAATAATGTAATTAATAAATTTTTATATTATGAATAAGTTTAACATCATAAACTTACCAATAGAAATCTCAATAACTTCAATAGTTTTACTTGTAGAAGTCGATTCTTATTTAAAAATTATAAAATATATTTTAATTATTTACATAAAATTATTTTCAAATTGATTTTTTAAATAAATACCTATAGTCGCATTTGGTATGTTTTGTATATTAATAACTTTGCTCCTGTTCATATGACCAAAATGCTTTTGAAGAGTTATTGGTGATTTTTTAATGTCTTCATCAGCATCTAAGAAGTTTTTTTTGATTTCATTTTCATCATCTGAAGCTAACTTTTCAAGCCAGTCATTAATTCTTTTATTAATAACCGAAGCACTAGGCCGTTTTTGTGGGTTTGGATCCATGCACTCCTTAGCCAATTTAACATAACATTCGGGTGTTCCAGAAGCCAAGTTTGGTTGTAATCCACTGCAAATCACGAATGTAAGTTCATTATCGTCTTCAAAACCATCAAAAGGTCTTATACCAGTTATTTCGGCCATAATAACACCAAATCCATAGATATCTGATGCTGGTGTAAACTTTGCTTGCCTGATAAAACTTCTGGGGCAACATATTGCAGAACTCCACAAATTTTATCATTTGAATCATCACCAATTTTTCTTGATAATCCAAGATCTGCTATATATGATATTATTTTTCCATCCAAGTTTTGATTTAGTAAAATATTACCACTGTGAAAGTCACACTGTGTGAATCCTGATTTATGAATCTGATATAAATCATTTGACATATATTTAAGTTGCTCCAATTTCTTTTGCCATATAAGTTCGCTGAAATTTTCCCTTAAAAATTTACGAAGACATCCTTTATTTGCGTACTGAAATACCATTAAGTAGTCCTTATTTTCAGTGTTTTGTGTCAATCCATACATTTCAAGTTCAGCACCTTCTAATCTACATTTCATGTGATTTTTAAACTTCAAAAGAAAGTCATGTAATTAAAATTTTATTTATACATAAAGTTTACGACCGATTAAATAATACTGTATTCTTACCTCTTTTAAAACATTTGATACATCCATCTTAGAACCAGGAAGGGTTTTAAGTGCAACAACATAAGGTAATCTACGTGATCGTTTATAGAAATTATCGATTTTCTCGACAGTTCGCTTACCATCGGACCAAATTGCTGAATATACTGTACCAAATCCTTCTTCACCAATTTTTTCAGCATTGGATAAGTTTTTATACGGAATCCATTCAATTACTTTTTCATATGCCGTAGCTTTAAGTTGAAATTCTTTGATGCATTTATTAATCTCGTAGTCTTCACTCAATGATTTATTTTGAATCATAGAGGGATCACATGATTGACACCATTCTGGATTGGTATTAGGTCGTTTACATTCTTTACACGCTCCATATTTGTTGATATCTCTTTTTTTGGAATAATAATCAAGAACAATCATGTACTGTCCGGTCTCATCTCTAGTTATTCCATATACTCTATATTTCTCTTTCATCATTTCATTAAGCTTATAAGATATATGTCGTTTTAGAAGTCTTACAATCTTCAATGCAGTAAATTAATAACGTATTAAAATTTAACTTACTTTCGTTATAAAATCTGAAGTGTTTGTTTGAGTATTGTGCAATTTTATAAGGTCAACTCGTGATTCAGTGCGTGATCGCGTATATCCTCCAGATCCATTTTCAATTGTTCGTATCTTCCAATATGCCATAAAGAAATCCAATTTCTCTTCAATTACTTGTAAATTGTTTCCATCCATTGGAACCCATTTAACCTTTTCAATTTTTGTTAAATCATTGTATTGAATCCATTCAATTACTTTTTCATATGCCGTAGCTTCAAGTTGAAACTTTTTGATTTCTTCATCAATATCGTTATTACCACTTGTCCATCCTTGAGTTTCTTTCTCAAGATCACAATTTAAACACCAAGCTCAAGAAGTGTTATACTGCTTACATTGTTCACATTTTCCGTATTTTCCGTAAATACTATCCCTTTTATAATAAATAGCATATATTAGATTTATATTAGTTCATTTGTCTTTGTAAAGGTTTTAAACTTGTGAAAAATAAAAGTGCAAATATATCAGTAGCAATACTAGCATGCAGATAAATAGAAATGCCTAATTTTGAATGTTGAATTTGAATTCCTATCTATAAGAAATTTTAAATTTACTCACCTCCTATTTAAAAGTACGTAATTAATTAATTAATGCTAAAATAATATTTAAGCAATGAATGATTATGCAATACTCACAAGCTGGGAATTTTAATATTCATATAATCGATTAGAGGATATAATTATTAAATGCTAATTTCGTAAAACGAACTTTAATACTTACTCCCTTTAATGCAAGTATAATTTAGTAAGTCAGAACGTAACATTTAGTTTAACAAATGAATGATATAAAATTTTATGCTAACCTCCTAATGATTTATTTGATTAGAACAAAATTAGTGCAATGGTAAATGCTGATTTCAAAAACAAATAAATAAATGGAAATTCTATTTTGACCCGGGTCAAAATGACCCTTAGCAAAATTTTAGGGTTAATGCGGGCCAGAATTATGTTGATGCTGGCCGGGTTTTTTTAGTATAAAAACCCGGCAGCCATTAACATAATTCCGGCCCGCACTAACCCTAAATTCTAGGAAGGGTCATTTTGACCCGGGTCAAAATAGAATTTCCCATAAATAAATTTTATACTCACTTAAAAACATCCAGCAACGCTCTTTTGTACATATATCTAATTATTATCATGAAAATCTTAAGGCAAGATGTGATTAATAAAAATAATGGCACTAAATAATATATCAAGACGGAGTTGTAGTAAATGACCTTAAGAATAAAATATTTAAATACAAAGACAAATTGATTAATAAAACTAAAATTTTGCGCATAAATATAATAATGAATTCTTACTTGAATAACAATCTGAGGAATATTTCTAAAAAAAATGTCAAAGAATGCTCCATATATAATTGTGAATCTAAAAATTTGCCTAAATGTCTTAATTTGTTTGATTATATTTTCAATTTGTTTGATTTCTACAGATTCATCAGATTCATCAAATTCACCAGATTCATCAGATTCATCAAATCTAAGCAGCACTTTCAAAACTTTTAATATATTAATTTGTTTGATTATATCAGATTTATTAGATTCATCTGATATAAGCACGTTTTTTAAAATCTCTAAATACTTGTCAATTTCCGCTTTATTCACATCTTTTATAATTGTTAGATACTTAAAATCAATTGTTGCTTCATTAAATATAGGTGCATCTTTCAAAATTGTCAGATACTCATAATCAGTTGCTGCTAATATAGTGAATATAGTCACTAATCCTCGCTTATGTTTAACCCATTTTTTAAACTCTTCACCAACGATAGGATCTCTAATTCCATTGTAAATAGCATAAATAGCTATACAGAGGTTTATGAGTAGCGAAACAATAAGCAAGAGCACACTATGTGTTTGTTGATTTGGCGAGAATTAAAATAAGGTAAAAATAATTTAACACTAGTTTAAACATATTTGATAAGAATACCTTGGTATATAAAGCCCCGGTATATCATTAGAATAGTAAACGATAAAGAGAATTGAAAGAATAAAATTTGGAATGATTAATCCAAGCCTTAATATTGCAGAACTTATTGCTTCAAATTTTTTCGAGTGTAGCTTATAACTCAATATATGATAAAATAAACATATTATTGTAAAAATTGTAATTGCAGCAATTATTTGTAATTTGAATTTATCCCATGGACCCTCTATTATAGGAAAATTAGTCGTGTGATTCAATTCTATCAATATTTAGAATGCAGTTACCAACTCACCTACTGGTTGAAAGCCAAGAGTCGAGTTTAAATCATTTGTCACACCAGTGTGGAATGTGGTGATTTCTTTGTAAAGAATCATATTGTTTATATTTGAAAATACACCCGGAACAGTATTTTCAGTTTCATTAATTGGCAAATCTATACGGATTGAAATAACGATTTGACCAAGTTCGTTGAAACGTTGGAATTTCTTATCCGAACTTAAACGCTCCCGCCTAACTGGTACTTTACGAGCAAGCTCATTTAATAGAGTATCAAAGTATTCTGACTGATTGGTTCTAGATGTTAGGAATTTTTTGGAAGCATCTATAGTGAGAACTGCTAAACCCGTAGCAGCGGCTTCTGCAAGGAAATATTACAGATAATGAAAATCATGTGAAGCATATTAAACATAAATATAATGTCAATACCTGAAGGTGGTGCTTTATAATCTAAATGATTTAAAAGATAGAAAAGATAAAATAGATGATATATTTAAAACAAATAAAAAATACGTTTAAAGGTACCTGATTTAAGGATCCAAACGTTACTTTCAATTCCTCTTATAGGTTCATTAAAATGTTTTTGTTTAGCAAAATTATTACTCATTTTCACATAATACTTCTCTCCATAATCATTAAATGTGCTATTAATGATACTTATATTGACAACCCTCCCATCATTACTGAGGTTACAGAACTCAGAGGTTGTTGAAACTCTCTGCCTAATGCTGTGGTCAGAAGCTTTGTAGATAGTGATGTTTCCAGTTGACAAATAAACGGGCATATAAAAATAGATGCTTATGTTGGTCGTTGATAAATCGACACTAGAATTAATGGGTGCGGTAACATTGGCAATCATCATATTACCATAATTGTCATAATTTCTCACTAAATAGATATAATAACGAATGTTAAATAAGTAATTATAGAAAAGAAAAAATATTTATGAGAATTTTTTTATGATCTATGTTTATAATTTTAATTCTATCAATTTATAAATCAACGTTATACTCACACCCTGACCCTAAATTAATGCGAATGAAATAATAAATGGTAAATATGTAAGTATTTATGAATTTATGAATAAGAATGAGTAGTCATGAATATATATTGATGTTCATCCATCGATTTATAAATCATCTTTATACTCACATTCTATATTAATATGAATAAAATAATGAATGTACGCGTTTATGAATTTATAAGAAAGAGTATTTATAAATAAGTATTATGACTATGATTTTTTACAATAATTCTATCAATTTATAAATTAACGTTATACTCACGAGCTAAATGCGAATGAAATAATGAATGGTAAATAAGTAAGTATTTATGAATTTATGAATACGTCGATTTATAAATAATCTTTATACTCACTGTCTAAATTAATGCAAAAAAATAATAAGCATTTATGAATTTATGAATACGTCGATTTATAAATAATCTTTATACTCACACCCTAAATTAATGCAAAAAAATAATAAGCATTATGAATTTATGAATACGTCGATTTATAAATAATCTTTATACTCACCCACTAAATTAATGCAAAAAAAATAATAAGCATTTATGAATTTATGAATACGTCGATTTATAAATAATCTTTATACTCACAGACTAAATTAATGCAAAAAAATAATAAGCATTTATGAATTTATGAATACGTCGATTTATAAATAATCTTTATACTCACCCACTAAATTAGTGCAAAAAAATAATAAGCATTTATGAATTTATGAATACGTCGATTTATAAATAATCTTTATACTCACCCACTAAATTAATGCAAAAAAACAATAAGCATTTATGAATTTATGAATACGTCGATTTATAAATAATCTTTATACTCACAGACTAAATTAATGCAAAAAAATAATAAGCATTTATGAATATATGAATACGTTGATTTATAAATAATCTTATATACTCACCGTCTAAATGCAAAAAAATAATAAGTATTTATGAATTTATGAATACGTCGATTTACAAATAATCTTTATACTCACCGTCTAAATGCAAAAAAATAATAAGCATGTATGAGTATTTATCTCCATGATTTTATAGTAACTCCATCAATTCATAAATCGTCTTTATACTCACGGTCTAAATTGATGTGAATGAAATAATAAATAAGCATTTATGAATTTACAAATAGAAAAGAGCATTATTTATGAATAAATATTTAAAACATACAATCTGGTAATTGTAACTGAACAGCAAGCAAAGACCAAGATGTACTTTTGCTATTTGTATCTCGTAGAGAGAATAAAAGAGTATTATTATTTTTCAGGATGCTATATGCGCCAATTCCAGTTGTATTAAAATATGTTATATTAACTTTCAAATAATTATCGTAATAATTATCATAATGATTCACATCATAAATATAAATAAAATAAGTGGTATTAACTACAGCAGAAAATACGTATCCGCCGACAGGTGTCGAAGACACACTCCAGGGCACACTAATTTCGTTGGGAGTGTGAGGTAATTTCCCGGAGTATAAAAAAACCTTTGAACAAAATTGAATTTCTTCATAGTACACTGTGCTGTTGTAGATGATGGAAACAACACAATAGTAACAAAATCCAAAATATGTATTACAATGAATTGCGTTAATTTTCATTTCAGTCCTAGTTATTTGAAAAAGAGGAATAGGATTGTCTGATGCTGTGGGAGTTTTGCTGTAAGTTATAAATCTAGCATTCAGTCCGCCTAATGGACTCATAACATCAGTTTCATTGACTGAATATTTGGCATACAATATTACATAACCTTCATCAGCAGTGGCCAATGACGTAAAAAGAGTAACATTTCCTGGATATTCGGAAATGAAATCTTCTGTCAAATTTAATAGAGTTCCATTATCATCACTATAATTAATTACAATGATTTTATTGATTAAATGAAAAAAAAACAAAAAAAATAAGATTATTAGAGTGATTAAATTACATTGAATAATGCGTGATTGTGATAATGCCGGTGTAAACCACGTGGGCACAAAGAAATCCTAGTTCCTTGTTTATGTTTATTTCAATTAAAATTTGTGTGTCATTAGATGATCCAAGAGATATTGAACTGGTAATTTAAAATTATAAATAATAATGTTGACTGTTAGTTTATTATTAAAAATATTTAAGTATTTTGCAATATAAAATATCATCGGACCTTAGTTTTTCGCCGTTCCAATTAAGAACAGCTCC
This sequence comes from Racocetra fulgida, assembly GCA_910592135.1. Taxonomy (NCBI): domain Eukaryota; kingdom Fungi; phylum Glomeromycota; class Glomeromycetes; order Diversisporales; family Gigasporaceae; genus Racocetra; species Racocetra fulgida. The sequence goes on along the minus strand of CAJVPZ010003209.1, from coordinate 3,456 downwards.
CCAATGTTTATAACGATCATAACGAGAATATGTGTCATTTGTGGTATTCAAATAACTCACTAATATGAATGGTTGTTTTAAGGGTCGTATTAAAATAGGATTCACCATTTTGCCAGTAAGTGTGTCATGAAATAAGCAATAATTCACCAAATCAAGATTTAAATCAGGATCAATTTAAGTGACGGATCCATTTAAATGGATAATTCTTATACGTAATATGGGTTCAAAACAAGATGAGTTCATTGGATCATCTCTAACAAGGTGGATGAGAGTTGTTCCGTCATCATAAAATTGAATGTCACTTGCATAAGGTTGCAATTGGGGGAATGTAGTATTTTGTGTACTCTCTGTATAGGTAAAAATGTTTGTATATGTAGTGTTTGGTATAACGTTCAAGTTCGATTCCGATATAATGAGAAAGCTATGTAATATAAAGAATAGGCACGATATGACAAGGCTACTTGTTTTCATGATGAATCATTTAATGAAAATTTTACGCAGCAAGCTAGAGTCACGTACGTACGGTGCAGGAAATTTTAAACCCTTAATCACTCTGTATAGAGATAATGTAAAATAGCACATCGAAAATAAATTTCTTAAATTATCATCGATTTCAATAAAGTGAAGGTTCTACATCTGCATAAAAATAATACACTAATATGAACTATTTTATGCATATAAATCGCACCAGTGGAGTTGACCGCCACATAATTGTTTATTATAATTTTATTATCAATACTTAAAAATTAAGGTAAAATTAGAAGCTATAGACTAAAAATTAAAGTTAAAATAAAATTGGGGTAAAGTTTTTGAGTTGCTGAACACTTTTACTTAATACATCCGGCCTTGGTTATTTAGACAATTTTGGAGAAATATTAACAATGCCGAAAGTGATTGTCGCACCTAAATTTTATATGAAAACGTGATTCAAGCAACATGACTCTGGACCCAAAATGCGGATTGATCGACAAAGCGCGAAGGCATTTAATAATACTAACTAATTCGGGTTTGGCTTGAGCGAGAACAATAGCAAGGCGTCGCTGGTATTCACATGGTGGGAACTAAAGTCATTGACATGTAAATGAGTATGAATTGCTTATCGTTAGCCATAGATTTCCCCCACTCTAAATAGCTATATTACTTATAATGATCTTAATCGTAGTAGCAAAGCACCAATGTTCATAATGTATAAAAACACCTTGATTTCATGTAACTAACGGGAGCAGATAGAAATAGATTCATAATTAAATAAAGACCATCTAACCCAGAGATCCTAGTGGCAGTAGGATCCTTTGTTCTTGGACAAATCTTCCACGCCCTCTTCGAGTAGTCTTCATTTTTGGTTGTTTTTTGACGGTGAAACATATCTTTTAGACTAGTACCATTTTTAACTGTCACAACGTACGTACGTACGGTGCAGGAAATCTAAAAACTTCAATTATTTAATATAGAACAAAAAAACGTCCAACACATTGGAAATAAGTTAAATTCAGTAACGGCTTATTTTAAGTTTCACCGTATGCATAAAACAGCACTTATTAAATACATATTATTTTTAGCATATTATTTCAATGCCCATCTTTCTATTGAGATTGATAATTTAAGAATTTATTTTAATGAGCTATTAGTTTATGCGTCATCTTAACATGGAGATTGAGGCTTCTAAATTTCCTGCACCGTACGTACGTACCTACGTACGTTTGTTCTTAGTGTATTATTTTCACGCAGAGATTACACTTTATTGAGGTTGATAATTTAAGAAATTAGTTAAGATTACGCATTATCTTTACGTTAATTACTGAAACGCTTATTTGTACAAGCATAAAAAGGGATATATGTATACGTATGTTATTGTCCATGTAAGTGATTTATTTCCAGGTCTTAAAATACTTCTATTTTTTTTCAAATTAAATTTACGCATTTAACTTTACTACAATCACAAGACTTTTTTCATTTTTATTTTAGATGTCAACGATTATGCCTTACGCGTCGATGGTTGATCCCAATATGGTATCTGAATATGGAAATTAACTAGGTGTATAGGAGTATGAATAAGGGATATCGGTCATACGGTTGATGGTTTGAAGAACAAAACTTGTGGATCATAGTGGCGCAGAATCGAAAAATCAGGTGACGATAGTGGAAATTAGGTCTTTGATTATTTTTTTTTTTAATGATAAGACTTTATTTTTCAATTAAATAGCAATCATAAAAGCAATATTTAACGCAATTTGCAATGTATATATATAATACATAGAAATAATACAAATAAATTTGAATTTGACATCTTAAAATATAACCCTAATTTCTGTTTAACAATTTAGTTTGTTTTTTTTTTTGTGACGTTCTTCAATAAATTATATACAGACGACTTTGATATAATGAACTCAAAATTTTAGAATTTCATAGTAGTTCGGTACAAAAAGTGCCTTGTGTTTTTAATAAATATAGTAATTTTCTATAACGAACGTTTTTTTTTTCAAAATCTAAATTATTTAAAGAAAGAGTTGACTGTATTCTTTTTGTGGCTAATCCTTTATTACACTTCTTCATCTTAGATTAATATTTTCTTTTTTACCGAATTTTTTTAAATTAATGCGATTAAACTCTAATTTTTGACCTACTTCAGCTGTTATGAGGAATCTTGTTGAAATAGATAAGGCAAACTTGCCATCGTTAATATTTAGATTTATATCCTTTTTCGAAATATTCCATGCTGTTAAGAAGTTAGTTAATATCACCAAAAAAAACTTTCCAAAGGCATTAAATGCCTATTTGCATCTTTATCGCTATGTAATTATTAACTAAATTTTGAATTATTACTTTAAACGGCTGACATTGCATATTTCCATACTTCTATTGTAATTTTCAACTTGATACTTATTAGTTAGGCCAGACCAAGTTGATTCTCTGTTTTACATTACCCCCCCCCCCTCCCCAGAGTTCCCCCCTCTCCCTCATAGTAAAAAAATTTAGATAAATATATATAGGACTTCGGGCTATTTCGGAAAATTTTTATATAGTCACGGAACAATTCGGAAAAATTTTTTTTTGAAAAAAATTTTTTTTAAAATTTTACTATGTAAACCACCCCTCCCCCCCTCCTCCGAAGGGGAGAGGGGGGTAATGTAAAACAGAGAATCAACTTGGTCTGGCCTTAACGTAAATATTTGCTGAATCGGCATAAGTAGGTTCGATATATCCAAAGTTTATTTAGGTTTTAATTTGATGGTTTCTTGTGATTAACGAACTAACAGCTTGTTCACAATATTCAAAATGTGTCTGTAATTCTTTCTCGCTCTCAATCTTTTTTTTTTTTTTTTGCAGGAAGGAAAAACAAACGAAAAATATTATGCTAAGCTAACGCTAATGACAATATATACCAGTACGATCATATGAAATATGTGAGGGATGGTTCCGTTCAACTTTTTGGTGAGCTATATTTTTTCCTATTTT
>CAJVPZ010003208.1:0-11300 GCA_910592135.1 Racocetra fulgida | reverse complement strand
TTTCTAGATGTTTTCTTTTTCTTAAGCAATTTTACTAAGTTTATCTACTTTTTTTGTCTTAGCAGCTTTTTTAAATTTTTAGTAATGTTGTTTTAAAACAACTGATTCTTTAAATTAAACTCATTTTTTTTATATACTTTTCTTGATTACAAAAATAACAAACTTTGGAAGCTGCTTTCTATTCTGTAATAATTTTGTTATCTCTAAGATGAGTAAAATGAAGGATTCTCTTTTCTAGATTAGCATCTTTAGTTGTCTTAAAAATAACAATCTATTGATTAGTTAAGTATAATGTTTTCTCAATAACTAATGATTTAATTAAAGCTATTTTTAAGATGTGACAACATAGTAAAATAGTCAAATTGTTACCCCCAAGTGGCAAATTAAAAGTTCAAATCTCACTAATAATAAAAATTTAAAAATTCTGTTTGCATTATAATTAAACTGTATTCAGTCAATTAGTTGAGATAGGATATCTATAGCTATAGTTACATTAGCAAGACTAGAAGGTCTAGAGTATTCATACAACAGAATATTACATAAAGAAATACAAACTGTTAATAGATAGTACAAATATAAAATAAACTTCTAGGCTGTGTAAATTCAAAGAATTATGAATACGAAAGCTTGCTTAGCAAGACCTGAGTAAGAGAAGTAGTACATATCTTTGACAGAGCTGTTATAAAGATTAAACTCAGATGAACTGATCTGGACAAGAGACAGGGTGTTAGAGAAGCATCTATACCAATTAAACTACTGTAAATAAACTAGAACTGATCAATCTAGCTAAAGAGCTCTTCAGAACACCAATATAAAACCTATTAAGCTGCACTATTAAGTGGATATTTGTTTAGATACAGATGAAAAGTACAAGCAACTAGGCTATCTAGCTTGGTAGTCCAATAAAACAAACAGGTGAAATCACTAATACCAACTAGGCTGCCAATAAACTTAAAGGAAAATAAGTGCACAAACCAGGCTATCTGGATTAGGAGTTTAGGAAAAGGAAGCAGATATTACTAAAGTACTGAAAATATACTATAAAGTAAGTTTTAGAGTTTAAATAAACTCTATATAGGCAGAAGTAGGTTAGATAATAGAGTTTAAGCTAAACTGGAGTTCAAAAGAGATAAAAATAAAAGAAAGTTTAAACTAGATGAACAAAAACTATAGATAAAAAGTCTCAATCTAATATCACAATAATCTTAGATTGGATTAAACTTAAGCTGCAAGTGGTGCGTCATAATCTGTGTATACTAACTGAAGTGCAGGTTATAAATTATATGGTAAGAGTAGAAATACTGCGAGCTCTGCCAGGTTTATTTCAAGAATAAAGAACCAGGAGTAGGTTAATAAAGAGATGGTGATCTACTTTAAAGTCTTAAGTTATCATATAAACAAAGAGCCCAGGTAACTGGTCATAGACTATGACAAAGAGAACTGATTACCATAGGTTTTAATATATATAGGTGCAGAGAGTTTAATTAGATAATCCAAATAATAGGTGGATTATAGGTATGGCATTTAGTATAGAACCTAGTAATAGGCAGATTATTTAAATTAGGTGCTCAAAAGATACAAGTATGGCTAAAATATATATACAACAACTTCTGAAAGTAATAAAATACATATAATCAAGAGGTCACTTTAATACCAAAAAACTATTTTTTTTTTAGTATTAAGGTGACCTCTTAGTCACTTTTCTTTTATTCAATTATTGTTAACTTTTACAATATAATATACTATATACATATTTAAAGAATACAACTAGCTACACATGCAACTTTTGGTTATCTATTGAAGTAATTTGCTTATTACTAAGTTTTATACTAGATGTCATATCTATAACCCAACTATAGGATTATCTATTTAAACTCTCTGTGCCTATATATATTAATTATCTAACCAAGCAAGAGTATTTAATATCTTCTTATTTTCAGATACCCAACTTAAAACTTTAAAACAGACTCTTTAGAACTCTTTATCTTCAAGGTAAATCTGCTAAAGCTTTCTATATCCACAATAGCTGACCTATATAAAAATTTTTTAAGTATATATTTTTTAAAAATTTTAATCAATTTTTTTAAATGTATTAGATTTAATACAATTAGTAAATCTAATCCATTAAAAATAAATATTACTAAATTTTATTTTGTAATCCTTATTTTTAAATATTAGTATATAAAATTTTTTTAAAAAATTTTAATATTTAATAAAATTAAATCAGATATAACTGTTTTTAAATTTTAGTATTCAAATTTGCCACTAAACCTGACAGTTTAAGAGATAACAAGAGTTTACTATAATAAGAGTGACTTGTATTTATCTTTAAAATGGAGTTCTAGTAGCTGATTAATTAGATCTTAGAGTATATACAATAGCTATAAAGTGTTTTAAATAAATAACTTAAGTAGAAGGCTTGCAAGTATAGCATCTAGTATAAAATCTAGTGATAGGCAGACTACTTAAATAAGTATTCAAAAAAATACAGGTATAGCTAGTTTGTATTCTCTAAATATATATAAAGACTTGTTTACTTAATAAAAATGCACTTTACTACAAATTACTTTAGTGTTCAAATTTGAACGCTAGAATGGGACGTTTTAAGGGATATACATTTACGTTTTTATATAAAACTGAGTCGTAACTATAAAAAATCTTTCTAATTCTAAACTCTTCCTGACTGTATTTGATAAACTAATTTCTAATATAATATAACCGTCTCAGATTTTATTAGTAAGAATATTGTTTTGATTTCAACTTGTAAAAAGATTCTGTTTTTAAACATTTAAACTGTATGTATACACAGTTTTCAAAAAGGGTTATTTTAAATTAAAAAAATTCCAATTTTTAATTCACATGTACCATAGAAAATACTACGTTTATCTAAGGTTTTAATTTTCAAACACTAGGCAAAATTTTGAATCTGTTTCATCTGATGGTTGATTTTGGTTAATAGATGGATCCTGTAGTTTCTTGAAAAATGGAATAACCGCTAACTTTATAGTATTTTCAAATAAGTGAGAAATTACATGCGAAAGTCTATTACCCGTTTGCTTAAAATCAGGAAACTAATTTGCAAAAAGAGTTTTAGGTAAAAATTAATATTTTCAAATAATTGAACTAATTTATTAGTTTAAACCTACAGAATTAGCTTCCAGCAAATAAACATCTTTGTTTGCATCAACTAAGAAGTCAAATCCGAATAGTTCAAATGCATTTTCCAATGGCATGAATTGTGTCACTTCGCTCACCACAGCTTTGAAACACTCACCAAGAATATTCTTAATCTGCTCGAATATTGAAATTAAATCTTGCTCATCGATCACCGAATTATGATACATCAATTCCCAAAATAATTTAACTTGATCAGATTCTTTAAACGATTCATCATGTATTTGTAAGCACGTATTTGTTAAATGAGCAAGAGTATCATTAATGTCATCTGATCTATAAGGATGAAGAGCAAAAAGAGCTAGCATATCTTTATAAAGGTAAACTTTGATTTTTGATACAGCAAGAACATATGCGCGAATATGAAACTTTCGATCATTTATCAAAAGTGGGTTGGAAATGTATCGTTGTATGACCCATTCACGTAGATGAAATATACTTTCATCAACATCATCAAGTTGTAATAAATTTTCGTCAATATTGACAGATTTTTCCTCATGGGTTACATCAAAAACAGACCTTAATTGATCTATGGTATGAAAAATTTTTAAGTCAGCACCTTTATTGCCCAGGTTTGGTTTTAGGATGAAATTATGCATCCTTTCTCGTGAAACATTTTCTTTGCATTCTTGAACAACTTCAAAAATCTCATCTAGAGCTTCATCGAAGTAGTCTACATGATCAATTTCAAAAAACCAGGTCTCAGGAGTAGCTTTTTTTAAGCAAGAATTTGGGTATTTTGCAACATGCTTTTGAATAATAAAATTCATTTGAGCTTTTCTTATAAGGCCCTTTAGATATATAATGAATCATGAGAAGAGATTAATTAAAACAAAACATTTTAACATTTTATAATCATTTTATAATCATTTTATAATCATTTTATAAATTTGGGATACCTTTCTGATGCAGTAAGAATTTACTAAAAGAGGGTTAGTATTCGAGAAGATTTGAGAGAAGTCGATGTCTTCATATTCTAACCAGTAAAGAATTGGAACATCAAGAAAACTTGGTGCCGACAAGAGGGTGTAATGCAGAAATTGTGGAGCGATATTTTTAAGAGAATTAATAATTATTGATCTAGCGTATTGATCGCGAATGCCAATAATTGCAACTGGTAGCTGTTCTGACGAATCTTTTTTTTCTTGTGCCATGATTTTCAGATTGCAAAACCAAATTTGGGACTAGATCTTATTTATCTTTACCAGAGGTGGTACTGTGATAAGGTAGGACCGTTCCAAGTTAGGAAAATTTACTTCTGGAAATGATTTTCTATAGCGTATGTACGTACGTACGTACGTACGTATAAGAAATTGAAATATGAAAAAAGACACGCTAAATACTTTGTACGTAGCATATTAAGTTATCAAAATACGGATGATGACGATTACGTACGTACTGTACGTATATGTATTATTGTTATACGTACATAGTTTGCCCGGGTAATTTATATAAAGCTCACTAACAAAAAATTCACCACAATCATTGATAACGTACAGTACTAAACCGGAAATGTTTAGTTAAAGGTTAATATCTATTACATATCAAATAAACTTTATTACGTACACACGTATGTACTCACCACAATCATTGATAACGTACGTACAAAACCGGAAATGTTTAGTTAAAGGTTAATATCGAGTTATATTCAAATAAACTTTATTACGTACGTACTAACATTTCAATTACTGAATTAACAGTTAAGGGGTATCAGAATTAAAAAAACAAAACAATGAGGGGTTTCAGAATTAAAAAAAAAAATAGCGTATTTCGAAAATAAGTAGGAACTTAAAAATCTTATTTGTATATCAAAATTTTGAAATCGGAAAATGAACGAAATAAATAAACTTTTCAATGACAAAAATTATTATTGCAAATTTACCGGAAAATGAAATATCGCTCATTTGAAGATAAATACGTTATCTATTTGTCAAAATTAGATTTCCGCACGTTAATTCTGAAACCCCCCTAATAACGTATTTGAAATAAATGGGAGTCTGAAATCGGAAAACGAAATGGGAGTGGTTTCAATTTCAAATAAGTGACGTATTCTGTATTTACGTCAAATATGTGATACATAAATCATTTCTTAACGTTAACGTATATTTAATCGTTTACATAATCGTACATAATAGTTTACGGGTACGTAGAAATTTTATTAATGTGTTCTCTATTTAATTCACTGAGTCGAATTTTTAAAAATAGAAGTAGAATCTTTTAACTCCACTTATTTTCAATATCCATTTCCGTCAAAATTAGATTAGCGTTATTTGTGGTGAAAGATCAAGATCTGTGTTCGAAGATATTAGAATGCATAGTGGATAGCAAATACGTTCTTTTTATATTCTGTGTATCTTTTATAATCTGGCATAAAGATGATTTTTTTTTTTAAATACATAATATACATTTATCGATTCATATAAACATTTTCACTCTTTCCTAGCAGGTCCGTTATCCACTTTTTTGATTGGTTAACTACTGAGTAGTCAGATTTGCACTTTACCTTTGCTGCACCTGTAACACAAACCAAAGAAGGGAAATTATAATAAAATATGTGTATGTAGTTGTATATACGTAGTTAATAAAATTCAAGATTAGTGGTTAGAGTAAGGGGTACGTAAAAACTAAAGTTGTTTTTATACGTATGCAAAGTTTCATCTAACACTTTTACTTAAATAAGGTTCGTGTTACAGGGGCAAATAAGTACACAGTAGCGGTAGGTAATGTTTAAAAGTTTCGTTACTCTATACGTAGTAAGTTTAGTAAGTTTTGGGTTTTTGGGCGAACCAAAAAATCGGGTTGGCTAATAATACCATGCCATGATCGATCGACGATTGATCAGATAATATATTATTTAATTTATTTTAAAAATCAAAACTTTTGCATGTGAATAATTTGACCAATTGGTCTCACCATTAATATTCAAAAAAAATAATAATTTGACCAATTGTGATCCGGCCCCTTTTGAATGTTCTGTACATATGACGTACTGTACGTACGTACGATAGAAAAGTTATTTCAAGTAGCATTGTCTTTGAATTTCCACTAGCTATACCTATCGATATAAGGTAGGAGAGTCATTGTTCAAATCACAAAAATTAATATTATTCTTACAACATTTGTATTTAGGTTTGTTTATGTTTCGTCTTACGGCATAATAAAGCATAATAAATATGGACTTTCGTAACTGATTGGTCTAAGTATCATTTTTAAGCGATAATACTTATAATACTTTATTTAACTTTATTCAAGTGTAGGCATATACTTCTTTCGATAGATTCTTTCATAAAACTATGTATGTACGTACTTCTTTGTATATATCACGAGCAAGAATGTTTTTAGTATATTTCTGCTGACCCTTATCGATACCAGACACAATACAACTTGATTCACAAATAACTTTCGAGGTACGAGAGGTACGAGGTACTAAAGGTAATGATATGAAATAACCCCCAAAACAGTTATATCAGCGGCGTAGAATAGATATTTAATCGAGTGTATTATCATATTATCATATTATATATCATATTATATACTGTATATCTATATATATATCTCTCTCTCTCTCAAATTTTTATATCTCTTTTTATTTAATATCAGTTAACAGATAATCGCGATTATACCTTTAGCAAAATTTCTTAATATCGATATACTTGGTATTTTATTTAAAGCAAAACGCATAACATTAATTCATTACCATTACCAATAAGGTGGATCTTTCAAATGATCGACTCATTTACCGTTTGATTATTCTTGATAGTTACACATGCAAAATTTTCCTTATTTAAATGACAATATGAAAAGACAATACATTAATAATAAACACAATTAAAAGGAAATAATATGTACTTCAAAGATGAATTACGTTACTTATACTTGAAGGATTGTAAGAGATAAATAATAATAATTGTTCGTACCGTTTAAAAAATACTTATTATGTACAGAAGAGCAGATTGCAGTGTAAATGTTAACTATGTAAATCGTATAAAAACTAATTGCCATTATATTCTGAAAAAAAATTTTAAAATACAATTCTCTCTCTTATCTGTTACTTAATGAAGAAATTCGATAAAAGGAGCCTATTTTTTTTGCAAGACTTTTACGACAATAAACGTTCCTGTTTGATCTGTCAATTGTCACCTCAAAAATAATTCGAGAGACTTCGAAACCTCTTAATTTTTGACGCCGCAGAAAAATTAGGCCCTCCTTTTTCTTTATTCCCTTCCTTTTTGTTACGTAAAACCTCTTTCTCGTTTACGCCTTTTCGGCAAAAACTTTCCTCTCTCAAATAATTTTAATCTCCTCTGAATTATATACCTCTCAAAATAAATGTCGTCAATCAAAGTAACTTCTTCACAGTCTCCAATTTCTCGTTCCTCCCGTATAGCCATAATTGGGGCTGGTCCAGCGGGTATTTCAGTCGCTCACTTTTTACGTAGAGAAGGCTACTCAAATGTGACGCTACTGGAATCCGCTCCCCATATAGCGGGAAAAAGTTCTACTTTTTACCATGATAATCGTGGTTATGATGTTGGTGCTTTGATGGTCGGTAACAACTATTCACTAGTCAAATCCATTGCGGCTGAACTTGATTGTCCTCTCGAAAAATTTTATTGTGGTGCTTTGGACATTGATGCAAATAAACTTATGATCGAAAATGTTTGCCATATTGGAATTATTTCCGATTCTTTCACAAAAAACATGTCTCATTATTTAGAGGAAAAAAAGTTTTTTGAAAATGTTACCTTACCTGGTCATGGTGATCTAAGCGAAAGTCATCTATATGCGCCCATTACTCAATACTTGAAAGATCGAAAATTAGAGTATCTGAAAGATGCTTGGGCTTTGGCTTATACCTCTGCTGGTTATGGTTATATTCAAGATGATATACCTGCTGCATATTTCTTAAAATTTATTCAAAATTCGGAAAATACTATTTGGCGTTTTAAAAATGGTTTTCAGGATTTCTGGATCAAAATGGCTAAGGTATGTTTTAAAAAATATACTTAAATCATCTATGGTCTTTTTCATCATGTGACACATCCATTATATTGGTTTATATAGGATCTTAATGTTATATGTGATGCTAAAGTAATATCTGTTGACCGCTCTCTCAAAAGCCGAAATCTCGGTCCGATTCTCATCACCACTCAAAATACCCGTTCCAATTTCTCTCAGACCCTTGCATTCGACCAAATCATAATTGCCACTAATCCTCGACAAACCGTTCAATTTCTTGATACCCCCTCCCCTCTTGAAACCCATCTTTTTTCTCAAATAATTACATTTGATTATTATACAATAATTGCGACTGTGGAAGGTTTGCCTACAAAAGTTGGAATGACTACAATTCCTAAACATTGCAGCTCTAAGGATTTCGTTGGACATGTTACTGCATATTATTGTGCTTACGAAGGTGTACATACATATTTATTTTATGCTTACGGTAGTAGGGAGATTGACCAAGAACGAGTTACAGAAATCTTTAAAGATGATTTAATCAAAATGGGTGGCGAATTAAAGGAGATTCATTATAATCAACGTTGGGATTTCTTCCCTCATGGTAAAATTCATTTATACTATCAGCTATATTACTCGTATCACGTGACCACCAAAAACTTATATATTCTTATATTATTATATTCTTATATTATTATATTCTTATATTATTATATTCTTATATTATTATATTATCATTATTATTATTATTTTATTATAGTTTCATCACTTAGCATGGCTAGGGGTTTCTATAGCAAAGTAGAGAACATGCAAGGACAGGATGGAACTTTCTATGTCGGTGGCTGGCTTGATTTTGAACTTACAGAAAATTGCATCTCTTATAGTAAAGATCTCGTTCATCGTTTCTTCAATCCTTCAATGTCCAATTCTCAAGAAATTCTCCATTTACCAATCCGTCCAAAATTTGATGTTACCCCTGCTTCAACTACAAATTGGGGAATCGTATTACGTCTCGCCGCAAAGCGCTTTCCTGATAAAGTTGCTTTTTCATGGGTTGATGTTAACGTTCGAGAAGAAGCTAAAATTACTTACGCTGAATTATATCGTCAAGCTCGTGCCGTCGCATACTACCTTCGTCACACTGCCAACCTTAATATTGGGGATCCAATTTTACTTTGTTATGCTCCTGGTCTAAAATTCCTTCCGATTCTTTTTGGATGTATGATAGCCGGTATAACAGCTGTACCTATAGCTCCTCCAAATCTTGCAACTGCTGATAAAGATATAGCAAGATTTAAATATCTTTCGAAAACCACAAATGCAAAAATTGTATTTAGTGACAAAAATTATATGTTATACACGAAACTTTATGCGGCAAAAAGTTTTTTTGGAATGGCCAATAAAATAGATTGGCCAGAAGGGTTAATATGGGTTGAAGGGGAAAAAGTTACAAGTTCAAAAGATCTTTTTGATGAGAAATTAATCGAAGAAGTTGATTGTGAAAACGTTGCTGTAATTCAATTTTCGTCCGGTAGCACTGGTGATCCAAAAGGTGTTATGCTCACTCATAAGAATTTACTTCATAACGTGGATCTTATGCAACATGAAATTGGTTTAAATGAAGATTCTATGATCGCTTTTTGGGTACCTCAATTTCATGATCTTGGACTTATTGGTGGATTCCTTAATACCGTTCGAGGTGCTTGTCAATCATGCGTTATGTCACCTTTGACGTTCTTGCAAAAACCTGAATGTTGGCTTCAAATGGTAAATAATTTACCTTTTATCAAATTTATCATAAATATATATACTGTATATATATATATACATTTTTATGTAATTAATTTAATTAATTTAATTTAATTATTATTAACATAGATTACCAAATATAACGCCACTTATACTGCGGCACCAAACTTTGCCTACGAATTAGCAACACGAAAATGTGACGAAAAATCGGTCGCTTCGCTAAACTTAAGTTCTCTTCGAGGTGCGTTCAATGGTGCAGAACCGGTTCGTTGGTCAACACTTCGATTATTTGCTAGAAAGTTTGGTCCGGCAGGATTTAAACTTTCAATGTTTAAGTGCTTATACGGTTTAGCTGAACATTGTGCCTACTCGGTCGGCTTCCAAAATCTATATGATGTTCCCACTGTACTTGATATCGATCCGCAAGTTTTACGACAAGGTCACGTGATTGTTAGGTCGAAATCCGAAAATCCAAATAATATAGTTTCAACCGGCGTACCTAGTCCGGCCATGCAAGTCGAAGTTAGAATCGTGGATCGGGAAACGAGACAACTCTGTTCACCTTGTACTGTAGGAGAAGTCTGGCTTTCTAGCCCAAGTGTTGGTAAAGGTTATTTCGGAAAAGAAGAAATATCAGAAGATACATTTAGAGCAAAATTGAATAATAGTGACCACGGCAATTGGATAATCGATAATGGATGTTTCCTGAGAACAGGAGACCTTGGATTCATGTATAATGGAGAACTTTTCATAACTGGAAGAGTAACTATTATTTTGTGATTATTTGGTTATATAATAATTATCATAAATATTCTTTACTAATGTCAAATTATAATGTTAAAATCTTATAGGAAAAAGATGTTATTATAATTAATGGCAAGAATCATTATCCACAAGATATTGAAATTTCTGTTCAAGAATGTCATAATGAAATAAGACCAGGATGCGTTGCAGCACTTCATCATTCTGATGCAGAAACTGGTACAGATTCACTTATAATCCTCGCAGAAATTCGCAATCAAAAAGACATTAAGTCGGAATTCCTACAATTCATAATTGACGAAATTGCTCGAACTGTTCCTGGAAAACATGGACTATCACCTCAAAAAATTGTTATTCTTAAGCAGCATAGCATTCCAAAGACGACAAGTGGTAAACTTCAACGATCAAAAGCAAAAGATATGTTATTATCTGGTCTTTTAGATAAAAGGATTTTATTGAGCATCGGTGAGATTGTTGTTGAACCGAATTTCGATGTACCGAGTTCGAAACGTTCAAGTTATGTCACGGATCCAAAAAAGGTCATGGAAGTTTCAAACATCGAAAAAAAGGTCATGAATGTTTCAAGCATCGAAAAAAAGGTCATGGATGTTTCAAGCATCGAAAAAAAGATCACCGTTCATGTTCATAAAGTTTCA
>CAJVPZ010003207.1:0-11302 GCA_910592135.1 Racocetra fulgida | reverse complement strand
TCTAAAAAGATGTAACAAACTCCAAACTAACCCTAAATCCATGATCAACAGTATACTTAACTAACACAAAAACCTAGTTAAATTGATAATATTAAAACAGACAATAACATTATTACTAATACACAAAATATTAAAGCACATATACAACAACACTTCGATCAATGGACAGACCTAAGAATTATTGATGAAAATACCTATAATTCCTTTTAGAAAACAGATCATGAACCTTTCAGCCACATTGATCCAGAATGGTATCAACATATACTCATAGAATTTTCTATTGAGGAAGTATCAACCACTCTTTCTCAATTACCTAATAGCAAAGCATGTAGCCCTTCTGATATTAGCTATGAAATATTAAAACATACTGATCTATCTTTTCTTCAAGCTATCACAGCATTATTTAATAGATGTATTACTACCAATCAAATTTCTAAACAATGGAAAGAAGGTAAAATCTTTCTAATCTCTAAAAAATCTATCTTTGATAGAAATTTAACCAACACTAGACCTATAAGCTTACTTGAACATATTAAAAAATTATACACTAAACTACTTACAACCGCCTTAACTATATCTTCACTAAACACTCAATCCTTTCCCTTTACAATTATATTGCACTTTCTGGTAATAGTATCGCTATACCTATACATATTCTTAATAACATTATTGAAGATGCTTCATATAACTCCAAAGAACTTTGGCTCATATTTCAGGATATGAGCAAGGCATACGACTCTGTTAACCTAGACCTCTTTAAAAGATCTCTTATATACATCTGCATGCCTTTTAAACTTATTAATATACTTACTAACCTCCTTGCAGACCATCACAACAGAGTAATCACAAATCTAGGTCTTATCAAGAATTACCAGGTTAAAAATGGCATAAACCAAGGAGAGACCATAACTTCACTATTTTGGAGAATCTACTACGATCCTCTAATTTATAAAGTTGTATCCTGTTATATAGGATACACCCTATCAACAACCTGGCATACAAACTTACACTCTACATCTAAACAATATACTCAAGCCTCAACATCCATACTAGCATATATAGATGATACACTATGGATTGCTTAGAACAAAGCAGAAATAAAACAAATTATACAAACTGCCATATTATTTTACCAGATAGCTAATTTACAAATCATTCCATCCAAATTAATATTTGTCACAAACTATAAACCTACTTCAATCTTTTTTATTAATTATACTCTTAACTCAATACCAATTAATCAGCCTTTCAAGTATTTGGGATGTTGGTTCATACTTAACAATAAGCAAAATGAACAAATCAAACTCATACAAGATAAAACTTTTTAGCTAACTTATATTGCAAGTACCAAAAAGATCATAGACAAACAAATAATTTATATTATCAATATAGTTATAATACTAACTTTAGAATATAGATTATATAACATAGTATTATCTCGAACTACATGCAACAAAATTCTAGCCAAATACCTTACTATAATCAAACACAAATCCAATCTTTCAAGATCTATTTCCAATAGTACTATGCTTAACCCATACCTATATGATGTCTATAATATTTGGGACATACAACTACAACACCATATCACAAACTTTCATTTATTTATTAATGACCCCACTTGCTAGGTATTACAACTCGTATAAGATTACAACAACTACAAAACAATTTGTGGTCTAGTACAAATATACTCCAATATCGTAACCTGATTATTAATGGACCAAACAAATCTACTTTGAATTGTAAAATTATTCAACTTCTTTCTTATCTAAAAATTAGTTTAACAGCTAATCCTAATTTCATATGTCCCTATACAATCAACTATGACTTACAACCTCTCGAACAAATCCTACATCAATACCCAAAATATAATACTTTCAAACAACAACTCAGAAAACTACAACTATTATATCTTGAACAACTGTGCATAGCAGATAATACACATCTTCTAGATTGGCAACATCTTTTACCTAGACTTAAATATATATCTAGAGGTAGATTACATCTATGGTTTAGCATATTAGAAAATTTAGTTCTTGAACACAAAAACAGCCATATTTTATATCCTCAATATCAACAAACCAAAACTAATGTCTTTGCTCTCAGTATCTATAATATCACCAAAAAATTTAAACTATAGGCAATTACACTTAACAACAATGAAATTATCTTTGGCAAAATCCGCAAAACATACTTAGAAACTAAAGAATTTTTAATTACACACTGGCAAGCAAACTTCAATCTAAACATCACTAATTGTTATCCACTCTTACCCATTAACTGCACACCTTGTCCAGGGTGTCATCTCAACTCAAACAGAATCAGAACTGCCTGCACTCTAAATATATTAGCTATTACATCCACACAGTTCTTTGGAAGAACTTATCTAAACAACTTCAAATTTAATGCTAACTATATGAATTTTATTTCCTCTACTACAATTAAGCACCTACTACAGAATATTATTCTTCTAACACCACCTACCATTTTTATACCAGCCTCAATTGCTACCTTAATTTTTCAAGCTAGTGATGCAACATCTAAACTTGAAGCTATAGCTATCAACAACTATAATCTTGAAGTCATGAACTTTTATACTGATGGATCAATTATTAATATTGGTACTAAGCACTGTACTATGGGTATAGGTTGGGTCCAAGTGGATAACAACAATTAAATCTTATTACAATTTAATGCTCAAATAGAATTCTGGGCATCATCATACAAAGCTGAACTTTTTGCTATACTGGCAGCTATTTCAACAACTCTACGTAACTCAACAATTAATATTTATACAGACTCTCAATCCATCATTTCTAAATATAACAAACTCTAGTCTCCTATATTTAATCCAAACAAACTTTTTAAATTTAATGCTTGGCCATTATAGCACACTCTTCTTAACATTATTAAATCTTACAAAATTAAAATAACTTTTTACAAAGTTTAGACCTACACAGACAACACTCTTAATAATCTAGCAGACTCATTAGCTAAACAACATACAAGAGCACCTAAACTCAGCTTCTATTATACCAATATCTACAACCCCTATTATATTTTACAATACAATGATGAAAAGTTTGCTGTTGAGCTTCCAACTTTGCATTTCATCAAAACTATTGATAAAGTACACATTCTTGCGATGTGGTCATCACAACAACAAAATGAAGAGTGGTTGCAAACCAATAATAAAATAGACTAGAGATTAATTTGGCTACTTTTTAATCTTAATCATAATCCTACTCACAACATTACTAACTTTAAACTTAACCAACTCAAATCCTTCAAAATTAAAACACTACTTAATGAATTACCTACTTATTTTCTTCATCACAAACTTTACCCTTCAATTTTTAATAATACTAATTGTTTTCATTATAAAACACCAGACTCATCATCACATTGGTGTATCTGTACTAGTCTTACTTTACTTAATAGTATTATCTCTACTACTATTAACAATTACTTTACATCACCTGAGCTAGACCTCTCTTTGTCTCAAATAGATGAACTTATCTATAAAATCCAAAATTATAAAGCATTCAGTTTTATAGCATTACAACCCTCTTCTCACTACTTAGAACTTATATTTAAAAGACTAATCACTAATTCAATTATTCAAACATTACAAGATTTTAATATTCTTTACAAACTAGCCTTAAACAGTATTATCGAACTTCTACTTAAAATTAATAAACAAATATATGATCAAATTTGGAAACTATACTGTATTAATTTTTTTAACTGAAGAAAACACTATGAACTAACTTATCTCTATATTTCACATACTAATACATCATTAAATTCTAATAATCGCAACCTTACTCATAGAAATCATACATACTCTTCCTATGTAGACTACCAGATCATCTGCACTCTGATTCAGGCACTTGCCTATTAGCCGATCAGGCTAATAAGAAAATTAGCATCTGGTCTAAATACTGGATAAACTACAGCACTTCATTAAACTATATTCCAACTATTATAATCTAGATGAGTCTTTAACCACTCTAGTAGATTTAGGTTACAAATAAATTATCTGAGCTTTTATTCTTGCATTTAATTTTAGTTTTACTTATATTTATATAAGTAGTAGTATTTCTATATAGTATTATTATTATGTAGTTACTATTTTCAAAATTACTTAATAAAGATATAAGCAAGATCTCATCTTAATACCAAAAAAAAAGTATTATATTATCTTATTTGTCTGTTTTTATCTTTTTTTTTTTATTTTTTTTTTTATTTTTTTATTTTAAATTTGCTGTATACAGAATAAGATTAGTTACAGATTGTAAGATGATATTAATTTAAACTATCTATTATATCTTGTATAACTACCTAAGTATAGCAAATCATCTTTTAATTTTCTATTTAAAAACAAATTTAAGTTAAACTACTATTAGTTATAGGAGGGGAAAGAGAAGGCCCAGAAATAGGTATAGAGTTAATATAAATATAAATAAATAGAGAAGTTTTGTAAGTGCTATTTTTGAATAAATGAATCAATATTATAATTATAAGTTGTTGTTGTAGAATTTTTAGTAGTAATATTGGATAAGGAGAATTTAATATGTTTAAATTTAGATGTAATATTTCTTGAGATTTCCCAGTCATATTGAAATTGGTTTCTAATTTGCCAGATATTTGAGTTGAACCAAATAAAAAGATTATTAGATAAGTTGAAGCAAAAGGTGATAGTATTCTTATTGAGAATTGGTTGTAGTTAGTCTAAAACATTGTAAGAGATAGTTCCTTGAATAAGAAAGAGAATGTTTTGAGAAGGAATATTTTAAGTATTTGTATTGAGTAATATGTTGGTAATTGTTGAAATATTTGTATTTTCAATTTTGAGTTCTGTTATTGTTTGTGTTATATATTAGTTAAGTATTTGATGAGGATTTAGTGGTGCTTGAGAACAGTTTAGCAAGTGTGAGGTATCTTCATGTTGATTATATCTAATACAATTAGAAGTTAGATAAAGGTGAGGATAATGAAGGTAAAGATTAGACATTGTAGGTAAATTGTTTAATAATATTTTTATGCATAAAGAGAAGAGATTGAGTTTATAATTGTAGAAGTTTAAAATAGCTATAAAAGTTTTAATGTTAAATTGAGAGATATCACAGATATTTTTAAGTTGAAAAAATTTATTAAAAGTTTTGATAAAAAATAGGTTTTTGATAAATTTGCAAGTTTGTGAAGTGAGTAGAATATAGTATCATGAAAAGAAAGTAAAAGTTAAAAGGTAGTTTAGATTAAATTCAATTGTTGATCTGTTTGCACCTCTTTTAGCAAGAATATCAGTATTTCGATTTAGAGCATTTTTTGAGTATGCTTTAACTTTGTGTACGGTAAAAGATATATTTTTCTTTTGGAGAAGATTGTTAATGATATGTAAATAGTCACAGTTTTCAGTTTTAATTTGTATTTGGTGATAATATGATAGTTTTCTAAGAGTTTGAATTGTTGAAGAGTTGTTGCAATGAATATGAATATGTAGATTTTGTGGTATTGAAAGAAGTATGAAAATAATTGGTGCTAATTCAGCTCTTGTAGTATTAATTTTGGTATTGTTTTCTAAAATCCAACCAATACCAGTTTTGAGATTAGCTGATTGTATATTTTTAATTGAAGCATCAATATAGAAGTGAAGATTTTCTAATAGGCTTAGTGAAATTTGTTAGTAAATATTAATAAGTTCTGTTTAGTATACTGAAGTAGTAATAGAGTTAGTAATTTGTTCAATATTTGAATTTTGTATTTGAATATAAATGTTTTCTAGAGTAGTGGGTTGATATAGAGAAGTGGAGATTTGTACTAGTGATAATATTTTTTAGTAGTCAATAGAAAGTTTGTAGAATTGGTTTTCTTTTTGACTTTTGCAAAGGAAGTTAATAGTAGAAGAAAAAGGAGTTGTAGATATTTGTGAGGAAGGTTGGAGAATAATAGTTCCTAGTGTTTTTTGGAGAATAGAATATTTTTCAAAGAGAAAGTTATTCTGCATAGTAGAAATAATCTTTCCTATTTGAAAATTGGGTATATTAATAAGAATTGTTTAGTTGTTTTTTTTAGAAATTGTAGTTGGTAATAAAATTAATGTAAGAGTATTAATATAGGAATTAATATTTTCTAATTGAATTGATAGCCAAATTGAGGATATAGTATTATTAGTTGTGAGATTTTTTATATATTTATATCATGAGGGAATTGGACTTTGAGGAGATTTGTATATTCTAAGGTAAATATTATTCTAAGGTAAAAGGTATTGATTATTAGATGTAAGAAGTTGTTCAATATAAAGGATATAGTTGTTTTTAAGACTTTGAATAGTTGAAAGCTTAGGATTTGAAGGGATGAAGTTGTAAATTGAATTTAATTTGTAATTATTTAGAGGGTTGTTTGTATTATTAATTAGATTATTAATATTAATATTGTATTGAGCAATGTAGATTAAGAGAAAAAGATTAGTGAAGTTTGACATTTTTTGTTTATGTTGCTGAATTATATCTGTAGAAATTGTTGGTTGCCAGATTTTATAAAGCCATTCTTTAATTCGGAGTTCAAATATTTGTTTTAAAAGAGGAGATGAATTAATAGTTTTTTCGATAATGCTACAACTAGTATAGATAAGAAGTTTGTGAAAGGTTGGAATATTAAGGAGTTGAGGGTTTGTAAGAATGTCATTGTTGGTATTAAGTGAGAATTTAAGAGTTCTTTTTATTTGTTTGGTAATAGAGCTAGAGAGTTGAGTAATTTTTTGATTTGTAAGAGAGGTAACTTGTAGAAGATATTCTAAGAATAGTGCAAGGATAGTATTAAAAAGTCAGAATATTTGGATAGGTAGAAGTTTTTTATATTGTCTGATTTTAATGAAATTATCTGTTTTGTTTAATATTTTATCAATTGTAGGTTGAGTGGAACCTGCGCCATCAAAGTAGATACCAAGATATCTGATGGTATTAGTTGGTTTTTTTGCTTTGATAGTTTCATTATTGAAGATGATTTCAGATGGAGGTTCCTGACTTAAGGTTTTAGAGTGGGGTTTAAGATGAAGGAGGTCAGATTTTGATGGATTGACTTGTATATTATTAATTTTGTAGAGCTGTTCAACATCTTTTAGTAGACATTATAAGTCGTGTTTGGTTTCATAGTGCTATACAGTATCATCCATATATGCGAGTGGTGGAATTATAGTTTGTGTATATTGAATATTATGAACTTGTTCAGTAGGAGATAGTGTTTTAATTTTAAGGAAAGTGTTTTGGTATTTGGTATTGATAAATGATAAAATAGGGTCATAATAAATTTTCTAGAGGAGAGGTGAGTATGTTTCTTCTTGTTCAATCCCTGAATAGATTGTAATTGGGTCTGTTAGTCCATATGCTATAATAATTTGAGCTTTCTGATCATGATGTAAATTTGCAATAAAGTTTATGCCATTTTGAGGTATGCCTATTCTTTTGCAGGCTTGAATAAGTCATTGGATATTGATTTTGTCAAACACTTTAGACATATCTTGAAAGAGTATTCAAGCATCTTTTTGGTTATGTTTGTAATGTTCTATAGTTAGGGATAGGAACGGCTTATAATAAGCCAGCTTAATTACAGCTTTTAAGCTGAGCTGAGCCAAGTTAATAAAGCCAGCTCAAGCTGATCTTATTATTAAATAAATATATTTATATTACTTGTATTATTATAATAGTTTATAAGAATTTTTTATAGTAAATTACTATAGAAATAATATTTATTTTAATACAAAACTAATATAACTATATTAAAATAATTTGTATAATTACTCTTAAGTACCTTAATTAATAAATCAAAAAAGTTATATAAAATATTACATAAATAAAAAATAATTAATCTTTTTTATATATCCCAATATTATTTTCCATCCAACTTTTTAAACAAAGTAATGCACGAGCAATATCAGGATTAAGTCAATTGCGAAGTTTTGAAAGTGTTATTGAGGCAGTAAAAAACACTTCTTCACAAGGAACACTAGATTCTTGAATTGCAAGATAATCTTGTGCTATTCTAGAAAGTGTTAGAAATCTATGTTTATTATCATCCCACCATTGTAAAGAATTATTATTAATAGTTGATATAGATAAATATTTTTCTAACTCCTTTGTTAATAGTAGTGTTTTAATTGTTTGCTGCATTATTAATGATATAAATTTTTTTCGTTTATCATCAAATATTAAGCTAGAAGTATTAGAAGTATCACTTGCTGGTATTGATTTATATTGATCAATTATATTTCACAGACTAGCAAGAATAATATTTTTTTCATCATTAAGCTGAAATGTTAATAGCTTTGATGTTAGGTCAAGAATTGAAGCTATTTTTGTTGTTTCATTAACATCAAGAATAGACCAATATTTATTTAATTTTTTTTTAATTAATTCTGCTATTAAACATTCAGCTTCTAAATGTGAATTATAAGCTTTAAATTGATCAATATGAATAAATAACCCTATAAAAGTTAAACGAACATCAGAAATACTTGGATATAAACTTTTAGAAAGAATTTCTGTTGCATCATGCATTGGTCCTAGCAAATAAATTATATTATTGATAATTTTCCACTCTTTTTCATTAGGGTAAGTATTTTTAAGTTCCTGATATGCAGTTGTAAGAAGATTAAGTTCATCATGCATCTTTTTAAATTGACAAAGCATATGATAAGTACTATTCCAATGTGTAACTATATCAGCAATTAATTTGCTATATGGTTTTTGTTTATTCTACAAAAGTTTTAAAGTTTGTCATATAAGACTGTTGATTTTTGAACCTTATTTACAAACTGCCGAACCTTGCCAATTACTCTATGTTGAAGTTCTATACCACTTTTTACAGCAATATTAAGTATATGAGCTGCACAACGATGATGACTAAATCTGAACTCATGCTGTTTTTGTTTTATTAGATTTCTACATAAAACCATTGCAGATGTATTATCTGTTGTTAGTGAGATTATCTTGTTATTAATACCCATCTCTTCACAAATATTATTAAGCTTTTCTTTTATATATATTGCAGTATGATGATATTCAAAGGGAATAAGATCAAGTAAAAAATGACACATTTTCCATTTGTTATCAATATAATGTATAGTAATACCCAGATAAGCTTGATTTGATATTGATGTCCAAATATCAGTAGTAAGTGCAACTTTGACATTAAGAGCTTTAAGTTCTTGTGCAACAAGTATACGACATGATTCAAATTGAGATAATGTCATTTTTTTATATATTTACTTGAAGGTAACTGATATCTTGAATCATATATATTTACTGAATTATGAAACCAAGGGTTTTCAACAAATGAAAATGGAAGTTGTGCACCAATTATAAGATCGAATATAGCTTTAAAACATTGCTTTTTCCATTGAGTATCATTTCTACCATAGGGTCTTTGAAGTAAAGATAGCTGATTAGTTTTTAAAATAAGTATAATATCATGTTTATTTTTAAGATGAGTATTAAGAACACTAGTGGCTATTGTTGAACTATATCTTTGTCTGCATTTTTTACATATTCTTGCAACAATTTTGCCTTCAACATTGTCTTCATCAAAGTAATCCCATACAGGTGATTTTCTAATAAGTCTATTATTATTTGTAACAATATTAGTGACCTCATTTTCTACACCTTCCATATTTTCTACATTATCTGTATTATCTATATCATTATTATCTATACTAATTGCCTCATCTATATCTTCCATTTCTTCATCTATATTATTTATATCTTTTGAATCTTTTATATCTTCTATATTATTGAAAATATCAAGTTTTATTTTCTTCATAAGCACTATAATCAAATTCATCGGCATTGAACATTCTTAAAATTATTTTTTAATTATTATTATATAGTTTTTAGTAAGGTTCTATATTTAGTAAAAGGTATATTAATTGATAGCAAACCTTGTAAAAAAGTAGAAAATAACAATTAAGTTAGTGAAATGAAAGATAAAACAACTACTCTAGGATTTCTAATAAAATTTTTTGATCATGTAATAATTTAAAAAAGATTAAACAATAAAAAATCTTGATTTGGTATATTGTTATATGATCAAAAAATTTTAAAACAAATATCACAATCTTTTATATATTAACAAAAAATTTTTCAAGTAATTTTACTATTATATTTTGCCTTGTAGAATATTTCTGATTAACTGTATCCTTGATTTATATTAGATATGTTACTAGGTTTAAAACCTGTATTTTTAGTATAAGACTCAGTATAATAAACAGAGATTTTTATATATGTAATATATAAAAACATATTGTTTTTATAATATAATTCTTACACAAAACCTCTATATAGTATACTTTCTGCTATACAGTATATCCAGAAGCATAAATCAAGAAAAATTGGTTTAGATAGTAAGAGATTCTGGGTACTTCCTATACCAAAATATACCATATTCTCTTTAATATTTAACCTTAATTTAAACACTTACTCTAACATAAACAAATTTAACCAATTTTATCAATTATCACATAATCAAAAAATTGTTGATAATACTGGAAAGAGTCTGGTCAATTGTGTTATTACATGATATGTTCATTTCATCTATCTTACCCAGGATTACAACACAATTCTGCAGTCATGTGATTATTGATAAAATCCTTTAAAGCTTATGTAGATTTGGGTTAGGTCTGTTTTAGAATTAGAGCTTAGTAGTTTTAATAGTAAAATCATCCAAAGAAATTTTTTTGTTAATGCATAGAAGGCGGTTACCTATGCAGAATTTTAAGTTATAGGCAATGTTTGACAAAATGAACATTTTCTTGATTGTACAATATTATACCTGATTCTGTAATCTGATTTGTCTAAAATCACGTCTGAAAATTTTTGTACTATAGTCAGAATTATCGTGTTGAGTAGCATACCATGATCGTCAATTATGATGATTAAATTAGTAAAATTTAAGTTTGTTTAAATGCAATGTAGAGTATAACGATAAGTGTATAATATATATATTTAATATTATACAAAGTAGTATATATAACGAAATTAGTAGAAATAGAGAAATAAAAAAAATAATAGTTTTTGACTGAAAAAAATAATGATAACAAAATACAATGTGTTATACTTGCCTGTTAAAGTATTGGTGTGGAAGTGACTAAGAGCTAAGCAAGAACTTGAATTACAATATATCATTTAAGAGAGATAACTTGGTTACTATTTAACTCAAATATTTATTGTTTTTTTTTTGCTTTTTGATTATATTTATTTATTTTATTTTATTTTTTTTTAAATTTTATTTAATAAGAGTTTTTATA
>CAJVPZ010003206.1:0-11303 GCA_910592135.1 Racocetra fulgida | reverse complement strand
GATCCGTGTCGATCAAAATAAACAATTCTATTGGCTTTAGGTCACGTGATGGACACGGCTTTAGACGACCCCCATATCGCGGAATACTCCTGACTGTAGTATTGAGAGTCCAAGTTTACAGTAATATTGCCACTATGTAATCTCATTAAATAAGTTGTTGCGAATGAATTATTAGAAAAATAGAAGGAATACAATGAATAAATAATGTATCTTTTCATATTAATCCAATCGCATATGTCACTTGAAATAGAATAACGAACTTTCAATAAATCTCATTTCTTGGAATCAACAGTCTTCTTCGCAATAATTGCATTTTTGGCGCGACGTTTTTTCTACCATGTTTATTAGATTCACGAACATGAAACATTTGCTTTGAAGAATTTTTGATTTTTTTGATGCTAGCAATCATAAATACTAAATTACGCAATCAGATCAAATTACGTTATAATGTATTAAAACATTTTTTAACAGATTTAAATCAAACAAACATGATTTTTAAGATCGCGTTTTAAATCATTTGCCATCCCTAAATGTGACATACAAGATCCAAAATGATTGGCTAAAGTCATTAATTCTATCGGTATTTTATTATACAGTATATGTGTATATATATATATCAAATATATGTAAATTTATTACAGCAGTGTACAAATAGAAATTGCCACGGTCATATAGTATAGTTACAGAAAACAAAGATTTTCATTTATTAATCTCACAAGATCTGATTCATTTTTAATAGGTTTATGTTTGATAAACATATTTTTTTGAAAGAAAATTTATTAGTTTACACGTAGTGTTTATACGTACAGGGTATAATTTATTGAATTACAAATTCGTGTAACATGCCAATCGAAACAATTTTTACAAATAAAAAATTAAACCCTCGCTTATGGTTAGGTTTGGATTGGGGAGAGGTATAGTTTATACCAAAATTTCACAAGGAATTTGTTTTTAGAAGCCAAGAGGTGGTTCCATAATCAAAATTTTGAGATATCTATATTGCCCGTGTACAAATAGAAATTCTCTATAATTGTATACTATATAATTAAGTTGGTAACTAAAGATATTAATTGCGCGAGCCCTATTGGTGAGGTTCTTTTTTTTTTTTTTTTTTTTTGTTTGTTTGTTTGTTTGTTTGTTTGTTCAAAAAATACATTGTCTTGTACCAGTTATTTCTTTCTCATGCACCTTGGTCAAAGATTTGGTGCGAATATAGCAAGTGTAAACTCAATAATTTTTGTCGCGACTGACGTTGAAAATTGATTTATTATATATATAATATGAAATTTTAGAAGCATTTTTTAGGTTACAGTATATTAGGATTCATGATAAGTTATTAATAAAAAGTATATGTGAACCTTAGTAGTGTGCGTTCAAAGAACATCTATCAAAAGATCGAACCTATTTTTATTGGTTAGATCATGTGTAACCCAAAAAAATCTGGATTAAGTGCAAAAATTTAGAAAATGTTGGAAAATTTTATTTCCAAAAATTTACGTGTCTATATATCATTTAAACATTTCTTTTTATTCATATGGGTTTGAACCCGGACCAATTTTATATATGACGTAATAATATTTTGGTCTGGATTCAAAAATAATCACCCATATCGATATATACTCCGTCAATAACCACTCTTAAAAATAAACATCACCTGCCCGATTATAGATTTTCCCATTATTAAACCTATTAATATTTTTATGTCATTCAATCTGAAATCTTTACTCTTAGAAACCTACGTATTAACTGTCCCATTACGTATGTACGTACTATTTTACTCTTACCTTATTTAGATATATTACCCTTATACCGTCAGCGAAGCGTCATGTACTAGTCAAATATTTAAGTCTTATTACTTGGCGACACCTATATCGATATGTAATAAAAGTATTGCTATCATACGTAATACAATAAGCATGGTTTATTCAAAGGTATATATATATATTATAACAGTAATTAACCAAAACTTTTTTTATTATAGAAATTTATACATAAGAAAAAAAAAACATTAGATAGAAAACCTTTTTAAATTTCTAAATTAGAGAAAGAAATAAAAAAAACTTGACGTAATATCCAAACAAATTTTTTTTAAACAAAAAAAAAAAGGAATACCGATAATTATATAAAGTTATATTTTACTACTATCATTCAAAATAAAATAAAATACGTAAAATAAAATAGTCTGGCTTTTTTCACACTATTGTAGTGTGTAATAATACGACGATTAACAGTAATAAAGTAAAATGCACATGAAACTATTGTACATTGAACTTGAAAAAATAATGTATTTTTAAAAGTTTTAGAGTTTGCCCTGCAAAATCAATTCTATACTATTGTTAATAAACTCTTTTCGATATGACATGTCCATACCAAAAACTATTGAGAGTTGTTCTCGAACTATTTATAAGAAATACAATTATAATTAGAATCGATATATTTCACCAAGAGTAAATCAATTAAAAAAGACCTAAAACATACCTTGTTTCTTTGTAATATTCATTAAATTGGCTGTTTGTAAAATATTTCGAATTTCCATTAAAATTTCTTCATCCGTCGGCCCATCATTGGCATATGAACCTGCGTATGAGCCTATAGGTCCTTGTGGTGGATAAATTTCCATTTCTGAATTACTTCTTGGTACTGATATAATTGAATTTCTATAATCATGATCTCCTATTGCGCTGAAAGACCTTGAATTTCGACTATCGGATGGAGCATATCTTGGTACAGGTGATCTTGATCTACCACGTCGATCTGCAGGCGCCGTTAAATTAGTGTCACGATAATAGTCTCCATCATGATTGCTACCACCGTATTGACTACCAGTTTCATAATTTCTATGACTACCATGGCTTCTATATGAAGTTGCACTATGCCTTGAATCATGCGATTCGGTAGTTCCCACTTCCCACATCTCTTGTTCATAATCTGCCCATTTCTTCTTCGGTACCATACTTTCATCGAATTTTTCATCATCGGTTGTTATGATTTGTTTTTTTCCTTTTTCACCAACAACCACGCGAGTATTACCCCAACTGAAATCATCAAAATGCCAGAATGCATAAATCGGAATAAAGAATGAAAACAGTGGGAATGCTAGCAAGTAGATTATCATCCAACCAATATGCTGCCATTGTCGTTTAAGAATGAAAATAATCGCTTGTAAACCATAAACTGCTGCCAACATAATCAACGCAATCTTTGGTAAATCTTGACGTTTGGTAACAACAGCATAGATAAGATAGCCAATATATATTGTGGTGGATGGAAGAATAAGTGTACCGAAAAGATCAATAAAGACCACGAATCTCATTGAAAAACAGCAAAAACCACACATTTCCGGTAAGAACATAAGTTCCATAAGATTATGAATAGTGGAATTAATCCAACGACGTCGTTGTGAAAGTAAAACAGACCATCGATCAGGTGCTGCAGTTTTACACATAGCATCTGGTGTAAATGTCATCTTATATTGAGGGAAATGTTTCATCATTAATGTGGTAAGATAACGATCTTCACCAAGTGACAACAAATTCTTCTTATGTAAAGTGTCCACATGATTCTCTGAATATTCATCGATTACAGTATTAGATATGATCAATGGAGTATTCTTTACAGGAGTACGAATACGATACATGCAGAAACAACCAGGTAAACAAGTAACAGATCCAAAAAGTGATTCGAATGCTTTAGCAAGATGGTGAGAAATATAATATTCGTAAACTTGAATCATAGTTGTCCATGAACCTTCTTCGTTAACCAAGGTTGTTTCACCACAAATACCGATTATACGACCATCGTGAAGCATACAAGAAATCATACGATTTAACGAATCTGGCATAACCTCAGTATCAGCATCAACCATAAGAACATATTCATAAAAGCTTGGATTTACTCCTATTACATTTTTCATCTGATGATAAATCTCCAATTCAAGCGGTGACATTTCAAGTTCAAAATGAACTCTATTCAAGAATCTCATAAGTATGATTTGGGAGTCACGTTTTCCACGATTGCCAGGTCTGTTTTTTTCGGTTGGTTTTCCAACTTTGACGACTACTATATAAGGTACAACATGTCCTTCGTATTCGTAAAGACCGGAATAAACTTTTCCATAATTCAATTGTTGTGATGCTTCACCAATAGACTTAAATGCTAAGGGTTCTGGATCCATTTTAGGATCAACACCAAGAATATCTAAAACAATTCTTGGTGTTGGTCTATCGTTACCAGAACCAACAATCATACCATCCGCAATAAAGAAAAGTAATTTCCTTTTATCATCATATGTTAAAGCGGCTAATGAGTCCATCGTACGCTTAAGTGAATCCTCTCCTTCGGTGTAACAGGGTACCTGACAGATAACAAATTTATCATGATCTTCAGGCTTACGTCTTGCTCCCAACTGTAAAGCAGCCAAGAATTTTACGACGATAACAGAACACATTACGCAAGCAGCAACAAGCAAAACATAGTTATTGAATTGACATCGGAAAGTTTTTCGGAAATCAGTTTTACCGATATAAAAGACCTTATCCATACAATTCATCAATGAATTCAGTCTTGTTTTATCAAGCACATTTAAATAGGTTGTAATATCTTTTCCATTCATATTCTGGATTAACTTTTCGAGATCTTCTCCTTGTCTCTCTAACCAATGCCAATCGATAAATCCTGCAGCTTGTGTACTAGGATCAAGTTTTTGAGGTTGTTGTCGTTCTGTTTGTAGAGCAAAATAATCGGTGAAGTCATAAAGTTTATTTTTAACGGTGACTACAGTACGGCCCATTGAAATCAGATTCTGTAATTGTTTTGGGTCCCAGACAAGATCGGCTTTCACCATCAATCGCATTGTAGGAAGAAAAGTTTCAAAATACCAATTTGGATTTGTGAGTTTTGTGTTAGGAAGCGCTAATGCACCTGAAGTGTGGACAAACATAAAACCAGAAATCGGATCCGAAAGATTTTTATGTGCAATAGTGGTTTGATCATTAGTAACCATATCACCACATGTTTCTGGTGAGGCTAAGGGAATTGGAAATGATGGTGTAACATCCAAACCAGCATACATTTCCATGGCTGCCGGACCAGCAGCTTGGCTACTGCCCCCGGTGTGATCTCTCATATGAAATCTGCTGAGATCATATACAACACCCCTAACGCTGACCCAGAAATCATCATCACCTTTATGAAAAGCAACTTCATCTGCACTATATATTTTGTCAGTACCAGGGCAAAGCAGATTACCAAAGAAAATAATGTAGAAGATGACGAAGGCTGAAAGCATGAATATTATAAAGCAAAGTGTGAATTTTTCACGCCAAGCCATTCGTACGTCAGGACGTTTCATTTTTCCAATCCAGCTTAATAAGAATGAAGGAATCCACCAAGTAATTAACCATACGAATATAACCCAATATCTACGTGTTTTGGTAACAGGTAGTTCTTCGATTGCTTCTTTGTTTTCATTCCCTACGTTTTTTTCTTCTTTGAATTGATCACTAGGTGGAGAATGCCTATATCACATTAAAAAATATAACTTATTCACAAAAAGGTTCTAATGTAGCACATCTTAATACATTAAGTATCCAACTAAAAATTTACTCACCCATCACTTTTTCCATCCCATTCACTACCCCACATACTACCCTCTTCTTCTTCAGGATATGTCACACCACTATTCTTGGAATATTGAAAATCATCTTCACTTTCTGCATAAGACTCTTCATAATAACCTACTTCACTACCAGCATAAGCGAAACCACTTCTCGGTATTAACCGATCCACTGAACTTGTAGAACTAGGTAAATGTGCGTTTCGACCACCATCTAAAGGAATTCCACCGGCCACACTATCATCATCTTTAAATTGTTTAGTCTTTGCTCTTTCCTCTTTTTCAGCAGTTTTTAGAATATCTTCCAAATATTTCCAGACCGAATTAGATAAATAAACGTTTTGATGCCCAATAGCGTAACTACCATCCTCCCATCCATTACTCAAAGCAAATTCTTCAACTTTTTGACGAAGATTTCGAGAAGATTCCAAATTATGAGGTTGGATAATTGATTTATAACGATCCAAAAAATCAGCAAAATTATATTTAATGCTATATTCCACTCTTTTACGAGCAGCAATTTCAGGTATCAAGAAACTATGAACTTGAGATTTTACTCGTTTAGAATCATAAAGATTCGGATCATTATTATCACTGGGACGAAGTTGGAAAACATTCCACATTCGAGTAGAATTGAAAGTATCTATCAATTGATTTAATGTTCCATAAAGTTGAGTTGCGACAGTTGAAACATGAGCCATTGGCATCTTTTTTGGTTCTTTTTCATTTGAAGTATTATTATTTCTCTTTGATCTCTTCATACTTGGAGCACGCATTGGTTTAGTAGGTAATTGAGCGGCAACAACAGTTTTGTCGTTTTTTGGATGATTTTCAATTGCCAAAGCAGGACCGGAAAATAATTTTCTAATAAATGTATTATTAGTTTCTTTAAAGAGACTGATAACATCAGGAGATAAATTATCAATGTTCTTTTCAATGAATCTATCAACATCATAAAGAACCAAACCAGCAAAATGGTTAATTCCAAAAACACCAGATTTTGAAGAAGATTTCGAACCAGAAGGATTCGAAACAAAAGAATGATGACTAGAAAAGGCCTGTTTCAATGAAGCAAGAAGTGTTGAATCGCCGACAGTTTCAGTAGCATTTTGAAATTTAGCACTTTCAGAATCCAAGATTGAAATGAAACTACGAGGTTTTCCCTCAGAACCATTACCTCTTAATAATTCAACACAATGATTATTGTAGGTAACAGAAACATTTGGTAAAGGAACACCATCATTTATAATTTCAGCATTAGTACCAAAATTATCATCGAAAAGTCTTTTTAAAACGTAATTCTCAATTTCTTCAGTAGCAAAATTAAGACAGAATTGTTCAAAACCATTTTTTCCCGAATTTTGATAACCAGGTTGATCTAACAGACCGATGAAATTAGGAGGTTCATCTGATTGAATTAATTTTGAATTGATATGTTCAACTATCCAAGTAAATAAAATAGAATATAAAACTTGAGCTAAAGAATCTCTTTGATCAGCAGCAGCATCAGCGTCTAAGAAAATGGTACATAAGTCTTTGCCAATTAATTTATTCTTTAAAGTTAAAGTTTGTTCTAATTTGAAAGCCGGTACACCTAAATACTGAGCAGCCAAATCCAAGACATGACGATTCTTAATAGTAGCAGCTTCATCTTTTGCTTTACCAGGACCAATAAATTCAATATTACCCAATAATAAAATAGCAGTTAATATTTGCCAAATTTGAGTAACAGTTTTTGATTTGAAACCGAGAGCTTTAAGAGAAGCGCGTAAATCATCCATTTGTACACTATCATCCATACCAACAATCTTATAACATTTTGAACGAGATAAATAAAAATAATTTTGAGGATCTTGAAGATGCATTAGGGAACGTTCCTCAGGAGTAGCACCAGCCAATAAATAATAAAAAACGTGATAAGATCTTTCACCGAGAGGAGCATCAGTTACTCTTGCTTTATCGAAACAGTAAGTTAAAAACTTTGCACCAACAATTCTTCCTCTTTCACTAAATTGTAACTCTAGATACTTTCCGTAACGTGAAGCATTAATATTGTTTATTGATTTTGTGTTACCAAAGGCTTCTAAAATAGTTTGAGCATTTTGAATTTGATTAGCGATCTTTGCCTCTTTTTTTGTATGAGTTGAAAGTAGTAAAAGTTGTGATAAAAGGTGACTTTCGGTTACAGTCTTCCCTGAACCATTAATTCCACTAAAAAAAAAAAAAAAAAAATTAAGTATAAAAAATTAGTATAAAAATTGGATTGACGCGTAAATATTAAAATAGAATTCAATTAATGAAATAAAATAAATGTATAAACGCGTTTAATTAAAAAAAAAAGAAAAAAAATTGTAATAATAATATGAACAAACCTAAAAATTACACATTGGTCTTCAGCGGATCTTCTCATGTGAAAATAAACTTTAGCAGCTAACTCATAAATATGAGGTTGTAAATTTATCTTTTCACCAGTTGTATTTTTGTACCATTGCTCGGCATATTCTTTAGCCGAAGCGTCGTTCATGGATTCCAAAGGTTTATTAGGGTTTATCACCACAAGAGAGGAGTCATTAATACGAGTGTAAGGTAAGTCAGCTTTAAAACGTGCGGAAAGAAAAGAAATTATTTCCTCTTCTGATGGAGGTACATTATTAGCTGGTAAAAGCTGAACCAAGTCAACCCTGTCATCCGCCGGGGAAGAACCTGGGGAGCTGGAGGAACGACCCTTTTTTGTTTTACCCATTTTGATCAAGCAGTATTTATAAACTAATGATACCCCACCGAGTTAAATACTGCGACCTACGAAAAATTAATTAAATAATACTTTTTTTACTTTTTTTTTTTTTTTTTTTGTTTGTTTGTATATTTCGTTTTTTTTCTCAGATAGACTTGAAACCAACGGACTTTTTGCCGTTTTCTATCTAACTATTTAGAGATTTTAAACGAACTTTTTTTAAAAAAAATAATAATACAAAGGTATAAAAAGTGAAGGAGGGGGGGTGGGGGAAAGGGGGGAAAGAAAACGAGTAATAGATTTTGTTTGAGTAATGCGCAAGTAATAAATCTAATACATATGTGAATTCCAACAGATTATTTATTATATATTATGTTATATAGTTAGACATACATTTTAATGCAAAACCAAATGTACGACCAGGGTAGCATACTTTAATTCATACAAAAAGTGTATAGAAATTATGATAGAGTATGGATGTTACATGAACGTATGTATGTATGTACAGTTACTGTGTCGTAGAGAAAAAAAAATTAATACTAATTTTTTGGAACCAAAAATAAATCAAACTGCAAAAATAATCGGTAAATGGTAGCTTGTTTTATCATATCTAATATAGGCTGAAAAATAAAATTAAAAATGACTTCAAATAAATAAACCTTATCCGATTCGTTCAATTATTTGCACAACAGTGATGATTTTGTCGAGCCTTAGGTTCACACTGGTTTACTTCCTGTTTGAATTATTATATCAGATAATAACTTACCTGATCGAAGGCAGTTCAGACTTTATTCCATTTGTAACAGTCTAAAAATAGTAACGATAATAAATATATACATAGTTCATTATTAAATTCTTGTTTAGCCCTTTTTAAGAATCATACTAGATTTTGTTAATTTCGTATGATTATTCTGCTGCTTAAATCTATTTATAGTAATGAATTTCAAAATCATTTATTTATTTATTTATCGTATATTTATTTTAGGCGATATAGCAGATCAAAAAATAAATTTTGTCGATATTAAATATCCAAATATTAGTACGAATCGGTCATGTGGCGATTACGTTACAATCTTAAAAAACATCGTAATTATACGATTTTAAAAAAATTGAAGATTCAAGATTTCAAGATTGCATGCATTTAATGCTCATCCTATATTTTCGTTATCGATTCATTCGTACGTACTCTCATGATGGGCTAAGACATATTGAAACAAGGGACCATTCTTCTAATGATATTCCATTAGTAATGATGCATTCATGCAATGTATTGTTTCTTTTATGTTAGAGTACTAATTATACTACGTACGTACTTACTTGGCTGCTCGGATAATTTATTTTAAATACATATTTTGAATCTTTCTCGGCTCCAGCCACACTTGTCACGTGAGGTCCCATAACCCCGGATCATTCATATATTTTCTTGTACCCAAATATCATTAAAGTTAATCGAATCAGATTGTTTACTAAAATTAAATTCTTGGCTTAACTGATTAAATCGGTTTTGTCATCCAAATGGTAAACATATAACGAATTCGTGAAACAAGTTGGGTCGATTGAATGCATTTTTTTTGCTGAAATTTTACCTTACAGTTTTCACTAAATTATAAACAACGATAACAATAGGAGGTTGTGTTCCTAATTATTTTAATCCCGATACATACTAAATGTATGTCGTTTAATTTGGTTAAAAAAAAACTGATTATTTTGTAATTTTGTAATAGTGTAGATTTAATTATTCAAATATCAACCTTTTTACAGTAAGTCTATTAATAAAGTCTGCTATTTCGAGAGTTATTAGCAAATTTACCTGTCGAGAATATTTATATAAATTGGCTTTGAGCTTACTATTTAAAAATTTTAATTAAAGTATTTTTTTTCTGTAATTGGTTAGTATAAGCTATCCTAGAAAACTGATCCTATTTTAAATCTGGTAAATTTTGATTTAATTATATTTAGTGTTGCGACGAAAGAGTTACCCAAACTATCTGGGGCGTCCCAATCTACGTGATGAATAATATCACATTAGACATTTACTGCCTTATTGTTAGTGTTAAAATCGTGTGATATTATTTATCACATAGCCTCACATAGCCTGGGACGTTCCAAGTAGCCTGGGCAACTTCGCTAGTTGCAATTCTGAGATCGACTAATACTAGAAATTAATATATTTTAATAAAAAAATTTTTTAAAATTATTTGAAACGTAATTTTTTAATTTTTTTTTTAAAGAATTTAAATTTATTAAACTATTAATACATTAAATAATATATACAATTTTAGCATGTTTAAATAAAAACCAAATTTTGAGCATATGTTAAATCTGTGCTCTGTTTTGATCATATTATGATGATACCTAATCTGATCACAACCAGATTCGTGATTTGCTTTCTTTTAAGTTTTTCAAAAATAACTTGTGACCATCTACCTTCTGCATACTTATGGAGTTAAAATTTTGATCGATTCTAATTAAGCAGTCGTTAAAATATCTTTGCTCAATCTTAAAAAAGTTCAAAATATAGTATTTATTAAAAGAGTAATTATAGTAAAATTTTTTTTTTAACCCTTGGCATTTATGCCAATGCGTTATTTGGTATTTGTTAGTTGATACTAGTGTTCGAAGTTCAAGTTTAGTTTAATTAAATCTGAACTGAACTTTAAATTTTGCAGTTCTTTGAACTTGAACTGAACTTTGAATTTATAAATATAAATCTTTAAATAATGTTCAAGTTAATAATTTATATATATTTTTATGAATATTTCTATTTGTTACTACAGTACACCCTTTCAAAACCGATCCTGTCAAAACCGATAAACATGTTATAACGGATAAAAAATTGATCCACCATGTCTGTTCCATAATTCAAACCCGATAACCTGAAAAGTCCCAGCGTTACCAACAATCGAGGGCGCAGTCACATGATCTTCCGACACGATCAGCCAATAATAAGTCACA
>CAJVPZ010003205.1:0-11303 GCA_910592135.1 Racocetra fulgida | reverse complement strand
ACAGACAGAAGGGTATAGTTTTTCCAAGAAGCAGAAATTATACTTATCTGCTATAAACCTGTGAAGGATCTCTGTAGCTGTGTCATTATTATAGTACTGCTGTTAAGAAGGTCATGGTACTGTAACAATATAAAGTTGATCATAAAGAATTCTTGATTAACTTTAATATTGTATTATAAAAAAAACCTATGTGTGATGATTGTAAAGAATTTTTATAAGCATCTCACACAGATTTCTTTTTTAATATTAAATTTAAACATCAAAGTTCTATTATGATTCTATTATAATCTATATTAAATAACTAATTTTAAAACATTATTATAAAATAGATATTATATAACAAAAAGGGTGTGGTGACTTAGTGAAGTTGGCAAGTTGTCGCACCCCCAAATGGCAGGATCAGAGTTCAAATCACATTGGCAATGAAAATTCGAATTTACAAAAAATGCATTTGGAAAGACTATATCTTATTAGGTTATAGAACCTGTAACAGGATCACACCTGCTTGTATTAGGAGGTAGTAGAACATGTAGTGTGACGTATAAATTATACAAAATCTGAGTGAAGCTACTGAATAAATCCAGCAGATTGACAGAATATTGGAGTCCACTTGGCAAGACCCAAGTGGAGAAGTAGCACAGATCTTCAATAGTTACTATGTGTAGGATAACTAGCCAGATACCAGAAAATTGAACAGGATCAAGATGTTTGGCAAGAGACTATATCAACCAGGTTGACAGATAACTGGAGGAAGGGTTTCGCCTTTTCGGGCTATTGGATTGGGAGTTTGGGTTTCTGAAGGTATGGGAGGGAGTCTGTAAAGTAGGTACCGGGGCCTGGGTAAACTCTGTAAAAGCAGTAGTAAATAACTGTAGCAGCCTCAGCTCGCAAATACTTGTTCTTAGACTCGGCATAAGTTATGAAAAGCCTAGTCTGAAAATGTATAGGACATAGAAAGATTAGGGGAGTATATACTACATCCTCTCTAGGGCAACTTGGTAGTACAAAAACCTTGCTGGGTTATCTATAGAATTAGAGTACAAGTAGTTTAGTACATGTTGATCTGGGTGGTCTTCAATGAAAGCAGCACAAGGTTATGGGCTGGTGTAATTATAGTGATGGTACAGGAGGGGTAACCTAAATATATTATTAAATACCTAATAAAAATTCGCCTATTCGTAACATTGTGAAAGTAAAAAAAATATATATATATTATATAGCATTCAGAGTCATTTCTAATCAAACACCTCTTTCCAATGATCCTCTGATCAACAACAATAAAAACTGAATTACAGTAAAATGTATAGAAAAGCAACAAAGTAGATACTAAACTTGGTTCTATAAATAGAAACAGCTTGTTGTTGATGAAGTCTAAACGTCTAGATATGATACATTGAAGAGCAGGCGTCAGAAGAACAGACAGTTTTTTTTGAGATCAAGTTTTTCTTCTTTAACGGATTCTCTAAGATATTTGACATCCAAATCAGAAAAGTTATTCTAGAAACAAGTCTGTAAAAGTAGCTAATGTGCACTTCTAAGTTGATAAAAATGAAGCTAGACTATACAACTGTAAAACTTACAAAAAAAACCTCATATACTCTTATTGGTCCACCACTTTTTTTCAAGGAAATTTTTATAAAAGTGGGTGTTTTAGCTTATTCTCTCCAAATAATTGATATAATATGTATCAAACAAGTTAGTATTGTTTATCCCCTAAATCAAAATATGACAAAAAACACGTATATATATGTGCTTCGAATGCAATGAATATCTGTACAAATGATATTCTGAGACTCTGTTCTGACCTCTCTATCTTAAATTGATTAATAAAGTTTTTTCTATTGGGTTTACTTTTACATACTAGTTTAGAGAAAAATAGAAGTAGAGACTAATTTATCTAATTAGTATATAATTTTTCCAAGCCACCCACAGACTTATAATAGTAACATTAGAATAAGCAAAATTGTTTTTTGTTTTTTGTTTTTTTTTTCAATCTCTTTATTCCCTTTTCTTTCATGTTTATATATTTTTATTGTAGCTCTCTATACTTCTGTGTTTTTTTTTAGTTCATTTTATATTTTTTTTTATTTTGCTTCTTGATACAACAGGTAACTACTAGCCAATAAACAATGGAAAAAAAGTTCTTAGTGAATTAAGAACCCTGAGAGAGGCCAAGAACTACTGAGGCAGATCACACCTAATATAAAAATCATATGAATGAGTTTTATTTTAATTGTACCTCTATAATCATTAGATAAAGTTATTATAATTTTTGAAGGACTGGTACTATAATAAATAAGGCAGAACAACCAAATTAAAAAAAAAATATAAAATTAAATACAATATACAGATCATTTTTTGTACAATAAAAATAAAAAAAAAATGAAAAATTAGTAATATCTTAAAATTTTAATTATGAAACCATCTTTTGGATTCTAAGAAAAAAAGTTTCTTGAAAATTTTACTATAAACTATATCTTCACTAACTCTAACCTCTAACTTTAACTCTAATATTAATTAAAAGTATTAAACGTATTATACTGTATTTTAATAAAAATTAATTGTAGATCATACCTGTGTTTTCAAACACCCCATGTACGATTAATTTTTTTCTTTTTATTATAATTTTTATTATAATTTATCACTCTGTGTGACATCTTCCCTGACTGATAAGTAAACTATCAATTAAACAATTTTATCGATTATCACGTGATCGACAAAAATTTGTTGGGAAGATTTCAGGATAAGGTGTAACGTAGGTGTAACGTAAAAATCGAAACGAAACCATTTTTTACAAAAAAAAAACAAAATTTTAATTAAGAAATCACCTTCTGCGGCCTAATTAAAAATGTTCCTCGTGATGTTTTACTAATAAGCGCTATATTTTTCTAATCCTAACCCTAATTATAACACGGTTTTCTTGGGTTTCATTTTACGCGTTACTTACAGTAGAAAAACAAAACACGTTTGTTTTGACACCTGATCTTAAATTTTTGATTGGTCAAAATTACGCTACCTAAAATTAATCTCATAATAAATTTTGAATTAGAGGATAGAAATGGAATAATCAAAATTAGTACAAAAAAATTGCGGATCAACCTTTTTTTAGCACATTGAAGTTTTGTTACACCTGATCTAAAAATTTGATTGGCTGCTGAAATGTTTTAGGGTAACGACACTAGAGCAGTTAAAAACTCCCAGCGCATGGCAGCACAAAACTTGTTCAACTGTGTAAACGAATTTCGACAAAAATTTCTTTGCTTTCTTTTAACAAATGATAAAAATGTCAACTTATTTACCACAATCCTCTGGCTATTTACCATATTGGATTTTATTTGTCTCCATTTTAGCTATTTTTAATACAATTCAAAATTTTATAACACTTTCACTTACAAAGCAAGTCTATAATGCGAAGCCCGAACAAGGTATACTGTAAATATCGATTTTAGGCAAAATATAATTTCTAAAAGCCAATCTTCTTAAATTATGTTAGTGACCGAATTATCATCACGTCTTTTTGCCACTTGGACATTTACATCAGCTGTTATACGTTTTTATGCATCATACAATATTAATAATAAAGCGTATGTACGAAACTCACTTATTGTATACAATAATTATAATAATTATTAAATTATATCTTTCAATAGGATTTATCAAATAGCACTTTGGTCATATGTGATCGCTTTCTTTCATTTTGCATCTGAATTTCTTTATTTTAAAAGTGCAAAGGTTGGACCTGGACCATTGTCACCGATAATTGTATCCGGTAATTTTAAACATTTTATTTATGTTATGTGTCAAATGGAATGGGTGTTGATTTAAAACTGAGTTGCGTCAGACTTACATACAGTATCCCAAGAAACTTCATTTTTAAAATTTGCTTTATGTATGATATTATTCTCGGGGGATACTGCGTGCAGTGGCAAACGGTAACTGACTTGCGTCTATTTATTCAAATAATCGCGCTACCCATATAATGCGCGCATTTCCACTGTAGTATCCAATGTCAACATTTGTTATTTTCTGTACTTCTCTGGCAGATAGTACCATTAGGATATGATTCAGTTCCGGATACTTTTTACACTCAATAATTCCAATTTCAATTCATCCATGCAACAGGACAATAATCAAATTTATTTTCAGTAATAGTGTATTATTCGTGGATGAAAAAAAAGATTTTCATTTTTTTTCTTGGTCACGATTCAATGTATTGGTTCCAAACTTTTATCAATTCATCAAAGGCTTACTGTGAAATAAGTGAATATTCCATAATTGTTTGATTGGACACGAAATACACAAATCTGACGCATCTCAGAATCAATTTTAAATCTGTACCTTTCAAATTTGACTTATGAAATTTATAACTCTTATTTACATCTAACATATTTCTCTAACGTTACATCCTTAAAGTAATCTCTTTGACGTGGATGATCAGCCAATACAATTATTATGTCAAGAAAGAAAAGAAAAAAAAGTAGGCATACACAATTGAACCTCCCTAAATGTATGGTCTCTAAATGCACGGATCTGCTTTTTTTCCAACTCATATGGCACTTATAAACTTCTGTCTCCATAAATGTAATACCTCTCTAAATGAAAGGTTTGCTAATTTTTTCATATAAATCTTCAGCATCGCATTTGGGGAGGTTTAACTGTATTTCATTTGTTCTCCTTTGTATAATATATTTATAATATTTAGTATAGTTTACCCGATCGAAATACTTGATCCCATTTGCGAGTAATATACTAAATAAAATGTTATAAAGTATATATATGTTAATAAAGTTCGAAATGATATATATTTATATATATTAAATAAATTTTTAAGCAATTACCTCTCCAAAGGATACATCCGTTAACTCTTCCTTATCATTCTCATGTGTTTTGGATTTGTCTGTTTGATCCTTAAATATACTTAATTCGTTTGAGCTTTGTGCAATCAATGGAATTTTTGAATCATAACTTGGGTAGTAAAAGAAAACAGTGGAATATCGTTCGTTTTTTCCATCATTTATAACACGGTGCAACGGTGAAATATATTTCCCACGTGTAAGAAGAGAAAGATAGTCCCCACAATTAACGACTATTGTTGCCGGTTTACTAGGAATGTCCCACCATTGACCATCATAGAATAACTGGAGGCCTTGAATATTTTCTTGTTGCAACACCAATGTTAAGAAGCCCCAATCTTTTTCAAAGAAAATAATTACTTAGACTTCCATAAAAGAAACAAATCAAGAGTATGTCAATGTTAAACCAACCAGTGTGTGGTGAACTTCCAATATTTTCTGTCTTGTTATCTCCTTCATTGTTATATGGATAATATTTAAATAATCTCATGATTGAGATGGTTTCTCCCCCCACACAGTGGTCTTTTAATTCAACACCAAGTGCCATTTCTAAGCTTTTTACCACTAACTCTGCAATGGCTACTATCTTATCATAATATTTATTTAAAGAATTACGCCATTGTTCACCTAGAATTTTTTCTAAATCACCCCATTCGTTTCGTCCCTGTAATGAATTTGTAGGTTGTTCATTAGGATTCCACTCATATCCATATGAAAATGCTTCTTTAACTTCAAATCGATGAGAGCCTGATTCATGTCCCAGCCCTATATATCCTCGTGTAAAACCTCCAGGTTTAATAGGAATTGCGTTCTTTTTTTCTTCAGGTAGTGAAAAAAACTGACGAGAAGATTCAAATATATTATTTTGATCGCAAAGTTGAAAAGATGATGTGGTTACATAGAAAACTCCAAAACGTGCACAAGCTATATTAATATCATCGGCAATTTTCGTTAATTCTTTACTTTGACTTAAATGATTATCTTCTAAAGGTGAAAGATCAATTATTGGAAGTTCAATCGGTTGAAACTCCATATTTTTAACCCAATTTTTTTTTATTTTTTAAATAATCTTTTATATATTTTATTATAGAATTTCGACCCGGTTTGGTATAATAGACCCCCTTTATATAACAAAAAATGTATTTATAATAATGTTTGTGAAATCTATATACCTGTATATGCATCAACTTAGATGTGAATTAAAATTAGTTTAGTCCAAAAAAGGTAAATATCGTTCTAGAAGTTTCATTCTGCGGCATAGTGATACAGCAACATCAGATGACCTACGTAGGTTGCGTAATTATCTACACATAATAGCAATAGAAACTCTATAAACTTCTTTGTTAATTTAAATCCTTTCTGAATTTTATTTTCAAATCTTTTTTTAAACTTCATTTCGAATCCTTTAAATATGTTTTCAAACGCAAACGCTTTCGATGAGT
This sequence comes from Racocetra fulgida, assembly GCA_910592135.1. Taxonomy (NCBI): domain Eukaryota; kingdom Fungi; phylum Glomeromycota; class Glomeromycetes; order Diversisporales; family Gigasporaceae; genus Racocetra; species Racocetra fulgida. Next base: position 5,008 of record CAJVPZ010003205.1, on the reverse strand, counting down.
GTGTCAGTACGTATATTATGTTTATTCGATTACTGGTCATTTACTGTGAATCTTACAGTTTAAAAATTAACTTGATTTGCAATTAGTCGCTGCGACCGACGAGAAGCTCACTAAAGAGGACTGGTCGTTGATGAGTGTTGTATGCGAGAAAGTATATAAGGCTGGTGACCAAGGGTATTAACATTTTTGTTGAGCTTGAAAAACCTTTTTTGATTTTCTTTGATTCAGTCTCCAAAGAAAAGCTGCAATATATCATTAATTTTAAACAATAGCGCTCGAGATTGTATCGTATCCATCCAAAAACGATTAATTCATCGAAATGCCAATGTTCAACTATATGCTTTAACAGTAAGTTTAGATCTTTTTTTTATGAACTTATTTTTTAACAATTTTTTGTAATAGTATCTGATCCATATATTCTTTTTTTAAAAAAAATAGTTAACCAATACTCTTGTTAAAGAATGTGGGATCAGCATTCATAAGGAAGTCTGTTCACGCACGTTTACGTCAACACTAACAAAGATTTTAAATGATAGGGTTGGTATTTTAAATCAATTGATAAGTTTTGATGCTATAGTTTTATCAATTACCATTTATATATATGCATACATATATATATATATTTAACAAAAAAAAAAAAAAAAAAAAAAACACTAGAATACCCACGATTTAGTAAAGAACAGAACACTTGACCTGATTCAAGAATGGAGTTCTGAATTTCGTTCAAACCCAGCGTTAAGTATTATGGACGAAACTTATAGGCAATTGCGATCGCAAAGTAAGAACTACCAACGGTTTCAATTATAACTTTATGATAGTGAAGAATTGAATGTTACTAATATCCTGATTTATGTATTTGTCAGATTTCCAATTTCCACCTCAGAAACCTCAAAAAGAACCAAGTGAAGTAAGTTATTGTTATCTTATACAAATTACGAAATGCTTTGTACCATTAGACTTACGATTTGTATGTTGATAGATTGAAGCCGATAAGCGAAGAAGAAAAGAAGAAGAAGACCTCAAAACAGCGCTGAGACTTTCAATGGCAGAAAGTACAGACAGAAAGCCCACTCAATCGGTAGGAAATTAATTTTAAAATTGGTATATTAAATCCAAAAATTCATATAAATTAACACCTCAACCTAAACCTAAAGGGAAAATCTCTGTACTCTTTAAATTCGAGTACCCAGGTTTGGAAACAATTTTGTTTTCATATCATATTACCATATATTGTATTAAATACCTAATTTTATTTTATTTTATTTTATTTTATTCCAATTAAATTTGACTATTTCAGGACAAAGGTCTTCCTCAACCACCTAGCGTTTCACGGGTTAGAGCATTATATGACTTTCGTCCGACCGAGAGTAATGAACTCGGATTCTCCTGTGGAGATATTATTAATGTTATAGATAATGTCTATAAGGATTGGTGGAAAGGAGAGCTACGTGGCAAAACTGGTATTTTCCCGGTGAATTATGTGGTAAGTGACTATCTAATATAATTTGAAACTAAATAACAAACCATCTAACAAGATTTAACAAGATTTAATTGAATATTTAGGAAAAAATAACTGAGCCATCACCAGTAGATATTGCGAAAGAACTCGAAATGGAAGTAAATGTTTTTTCACAGGGTAAAAACATTGAACGTCTTCTAGAGCTGCTCGAATCGTTTGATGCACAAAAGGATAGTGTCACGACAAATGAAGATATTCAGGTTATTTCTTTATCTTAATACCATATCTTTTGTTAAAGCAATTAGATACATGTATTAACTATAATCTAACATGTATTAACTTTCATCTATATTATTCTCATACGTAGAATTTGTATAATGAAACCGTACCAATCAGACCTAAATTGGCAATACTGGTTGAGAAGTATACCAAAAAGAAAGGTATAATATTAAAAAATATTTGTGAACCATGAGTTTTTTAATACATTGTTAAAATGTATATCTTAATTTCCTTCTAGATTATTTAATTGAACTGCACACAAAATTCACCAAAGCAATTAGTACTTATGAACAGCTCATGAATGATTCATTTTCAAAATACAGTAAGTAAATTTTATGTTGTGTGAGCTTAAGAAAATGCTTTCATAATAATTTTGCTAAGGGTTTGTTTGTAAATATAACAGCTACCCCGAAGCCAGTTCATCCGGGCTACGTCACGCCACAAGGTTATGTAGCACCAAACTCGACTTATATAGGGGGGGGATATCCCAATTCATCGCAACAAATCTATCCTGCACCGAATCAGGTAGATTCTACAAATCCATTTAATCAGCATACAGACCAACAACAAAATGTATATCAAGCACAGCAATATTATTCCATGGGTCAGCAAAATGGATATCCGCCAAATCAACAATCTCAATATGGGTCTCAAGCTCCGCAACAACCATATCAACAACATCAATATATGAACCCACAAGACCCTACACAGCAATATCATCAAATGCCACAACAACAACAATATATGAACCCACAGGATCCTACACAACAAATGCCACAACATCAACAATATATGAACCCACAGGATCCTACACAAGTTCCACAACAACAACATTATATGAGTCCACAGGATCCTGCACAGCAAATTCCACAACAACAACAACCATATATGAACCCACAGGATCCTACACAACAAATTCCACAACAACAACAACCATATATGAACCCACAGGATCCTACACAACAAATTCCACAACAATATATGAACCCACAGGATCCTACACAACAAATTCCACAACAATATATGAACCCACAAAATCCTACAACACAAATGCCGCCACACATGCCGCAACAAGCGCAATATAACCACAATATATAAACTAGGGATGGTAAAGTTAGTTTAGGGTTTGGTCTAGGTTCTAAAATATTTGGATTACCTAAGAATCAGGTTTTATATAGTAAGTTTCAAACTTGAGTGATTGGATTCAGAACCAAATCTTAAAACCTGGATCTCAATGTCTTGTTCATGAGAGATAAAAGGAATAAATATAGTTAACAGAAAAATCAAACCTTGAAAAAATGTATTTTTTGATCATCTGAATAACTTAACATGCTAATATTGATTTATTTAATAAAATTTTAACTTTATATATAGTGGTTGTAAAAATATACAATACGACTAGACATTGGAATGAAAATTTATACTATTGTTATAGATAGATAAATACTGTCAGCTATCGATATAACGGACTTCCTTACACCGGATTCACCAGTTTATGAATCAAATTTTAAATATCGAATTTTTAATAGGAAATTTATTAAGGTTATGACAGATTTAAGAGTATAAAGGCCATATTACGTATAACGGTAGGGCTGTTATCGGCTTGGATGGCTTGGCTTGGCTCCTAAAAGTCATGGCTCCAGCTTGAGCTATGACTATTGGGACTGTGGTTTGAGCCGTAACTTGAGCCATAGCTCAAACAGTAGCTTTCGTAGCTATGGCTCAAGCCGTAGTTTTAATAACTAGAAACGTGTATTAATCACATAATAATTATGAGTCATGGCTCAAGCCACAGCTCAAGCTATAACTCTAAGCTATAACTTGATTACGATTCAAGCTACAGCTCAATTGGCTTGGATCGGCTCAGCTCCATTATGCAGCTAGAGTCGATCTCAAAGAAGCCGTTAACAACCCTATATGAGTGCTGCCAAGGGAAAATGTCACTTCGGACTTTCAATTACATTTTGACCGGACACATTCTATTTAATTTATTAAGGATTGTGTCCGGTCAAAATGCAATTGAAAATCCGAAAGGACATTTTCCCTTGGCAGCACTCATATAACGGACATCTTCTCCAGTCCATATATCGATTTTATTATAAGAATTCTAATCTATAGAACGAATCCAATATAATGCAACAATCAAATGTTATCAATCACGTTATATAGACAACGAATATGCTATATAACGTTCCGTTATATCGATAGTTGACAGTATTAATAGAAATATGGACGAGTCTAATTATAACAGCCTGTCTTATTTGTAGCTATATATCGTATGTAGTGAAACGAATCGACAATCGATGAATCAAAATGTTAGTAAACCAACTCATCAACCAATCTATTATTATTTTAAACTATTGCTCTAATGAAATCAAAGTATTTTTTATTATATAATGTTATCTAATACCGTACAATCAACTATAATCAACTAATCGTAATTGCAACCCGAAAATGTGTACCAGGTTGCGCTCCGGATGATCATGTGACAGTCCGGAAATTAATATCGGAAAATTTTTGAAGTTTGATTGGGTCGTCTGGTTTGATTTCCGGTAATCACATGATCATCCGGAGCGCAACCTGGTACACATTTTCGGGCAATTACGATTAGTTGATTATAGTTGGCCAATCACATAATACCCGAGGTATTTTCATACGAAAGTTACAATCTGTATTTTCATGTATGTTTTATATAAAGTACGGTTTTACAAAAGTTTGGCCTGCATTATTGTACTATTTGATTTGAATGTATGATCCGAATTTTAACTCAAATCGCCGAAAATTTGATCACAGAAGCCATACATCATGTGATCAAAATTACAATTACTTGAAAATCCAATTTACCGAATCTTACGCAAAAATTACATAAATTACAGTAATTTCACAACCCTAATCATATATCCTCCACGGGTACTTTTAATTTAAAAAATGAAGTTCTGGAGTAAGACCTCGGGTAAGGCTAGTGCCAATCTGCAATTGCAAAATCTGCGCATAAACCTGACATTTATTGCGATATTTTGCATATCAGGGCTGACTTTGCATATACAAAAAATCTAAAAAAGAGCTTGTAATAGATTAGGGTGAACCCTGTGTTAACCCGCTTTGATCAGGGCGTCGTGTGTTAACGTGGATTTCATTTTTACTATATATTACGTGATTTTTGTAGTAGATTTAACCAGAATCTGTTGCAGGTTTCACCCTATTGTATTGTAGTTTTTCTCATAACTAAAGAACTAAACCTTTATGATAGCGATAGTCAACATGTTTTAA
>CAJVPZ010003204.1:0-11303 GCA_910592135.1 Racocetra fulgida | reverse complement strand
AAAATTGTATATTTTAGGTTCATAAGTAACCTAAAATTTTTTTCTTATAATCTAAAAATAAATACTGCAAAAAAGTAGTCCTTATTTTTAAATATAATTGTACAAAGTTTTATTTAATTATTTTAATTTTTTATAAAAGTAAATCAGAGTCAAAAAAGTGTAAAAATGTAGGCAAATTTGTTTGTGTTCTATTACAATCTAAATTCTTTCTGTTTGTATTCAAGCTTCTTTCTTTTCTTCTAGTTTATTTTGTCTATGCCAATATGAGATTTGGCTCTTGAAGGTTTTCTTATATTCTTCTCTTTGTATTTCTCTTTTCATTTCATGGCTTTATATTCTTTCATCTTTTCTAAAAAGTTTATCTTATAAGTCTTTACTAAGAGTATTTTTCTATGAACCTTCTCTTTTTTTAGCTTTCTTGATAACAGTCTTAAATCTTTTGCTTCTAGATCTTAATTAATCCATTTGCATCTTCTTTTTCTTTTATGTCAGAACCAAGCTTTCAGGTTTTTTGTTTCTATGTCTCGATTAGTCTATTTAGGTCTTTTTTCTTTTCTATTCTGCATTTGAAGTTTTTTTTTTTTTTTTTCTTAGAGCCTGGTTTTCTGCCTAGAAACTTCTCTTGTATTTCAATAAAAACCTTTAAATTCCCAAAAAGTTCTATTAAAATTTATTCTACTATTCAGAATACTCTCCTTGATGATCACTCAGATACAAAAATAAGCAGAAACAAAATTGACAAAAACTTAACAAAAGCTATAAAAAACATTGCAAGTGACTCTAACAAAAAAGAAAGAGCAACAAAAATAACAGTTAATAAGCTTAGAAAAAAGCAAAGAGAAACTTATATGAAGACAAAATTTTGCAAAAAATTTTGGAAAAAAGAGGATATTGGTCTAACCCTGAACACAGATCATCAATAGTCACACAGACACGTAAACAAACAAACATGTCTAGAATAGGCCAAAACAAAATAAAAGCGCATGTGCAAAACAAAACGATAACAACAAAGTCACGTGTAAAGAACAAATAGAATTGTTAATAGAATCTTCTAGAAAATTAGATTAGATTATCAGACAACACAAGAATAGTTAGATTATCAATAGAAGTAATAGATATCACAGTATGGCAAAGATGATCCTTTATGACTTCATAGAGAGCAGATGTGTAGCAGCATTAAAATATATGATGAATACACAATTAGAAAAACTCATTAAAGAAGTTTCAGTTAGTGTACCAAATGATATAGAATATATAGCAAAAAGCTTAACGATAAAAGACATAGACAAGATCACAAACTCAGATTTAATTGCATACAGAAGAAGGCAAAATAGAAAAGTAGGCAATTAATGCCAGATAGGTAAGCCAAAATCCAAAGTCAATTGAATATATAGCCGAAATGAGCAAAGAAGAAATTGAAAAAAAAGAATTAACAAAATGAAAGAAATTACAAAAATAAAAGAAGAAGAAAATATGCAAATAGAAGAATCAAAAAAAAGAAAACAAGAAGAAGAACCAGAAAAAAAGATAGAATCGAAAGAAAAAAATACAAAAGAACTAATATAATAAACTGAATGTAAGAGAAAGGGAGATAAACAAACAGAAATTATAGTAATTTTAGCCTCAGGTGCAAGTTTATATAACTAGCTTAAAGAGAAAGGAATTGAAGTGAAAAAAGTTAAAAAAGACAAAGAAGCACTAATAGAAAGCATCGCGAGAGATGAAATTAAAAGCATTAGAAAAGAGATACAAGAAATAGAAAAAAAAGACCAACAAGACTTGTTAGCAGAGATAGTATGTGACCCAATAGAATGCAGCATATAGTTACCAAATAATAAAACATGCAAAGATAATAAATCATTCATTACAAAAGCACATATATACAAAGTACCAGGAAATACACCTAAAGAAAGAATTACAAACTTAGAAGATATTTTAAGCAGAAACAAACATATGAAATCAAAACAAGAGGTATTCAGAAATAAAAATAGTTGGATAGAAGTAGAGTTCAATTGCGAATAAAGCAGAACGAATGTAATCAAAAGAATCGAAAAAAAAGAAGGAGACTGCTCTAGCTTATTCCAGATTTGAACAATGAAGATCAGAAATCTATCCAAAGAAGCAGAGAGAATAATTATAAAAAAAAAGAAGCAGGCAACAAGAAGAAGATTTGCAAGCTTTAAAGAAAAGAGACCCTTATAAAAAAACAGAAAAAAAAGGAAAACATTATGAAAGAAGCAGAACAGAATGCACCAGATACATTATTATTTAAGATCTACCAAAATCAATTAGTACAAAAGAAGTTCAGTATATGTGCAAAAAATTTGGTAGACTAAAAGATATCAAGATTAAAAAAACAGAACAGTAGCAGAAGTAGAGCTAGGATTTAACGTAAAAGATTACAAGCTGCTCTGGGTTCTATAATTAGAAAATAGAAGATTAGCATGGGTTTCTAAAGGCAAAGAAAATAGAGAAGAAATGAGCAGCCCTTTAGATACATCATAAAACTAGAAGGCATTTTAGAAGGAGCTTCAGAAACATTACTACTAGGCTGTATTAAAGAAAGAGAAGCAAAGGCAGTATATATTCTAAGAAAAAGAAATGGCTGAATGAAGCAAACAGCAATCATCATTTTTGAAAATGAGGAAGATTTGGAAAAAGCATTTAGTAAACCAGTCAGATACAATAGCTAAATACTAACCTGAGAGCAAGAAAGCAGGTATAATAATTACTCATAAAGCCCAGAAAGAGATTCATAGAGAGGAAGATCTCAACAACCAAAAGTAGCCTTTACAAAAGGAAAATTGAGAGAAACATCGTATAACAAGAAGGAAGAAAACAAAAAAAAGCAAGAAAAAAATAATTCAAATACAAGAGAAAAACACAAAGATAATAAACAAAGTCAAAGCCAAGAGAATCAAAAAGTAGACTTAAACATTATAAACAGAATTGATGAGCATCAAGTGATTCTTAAAGAAATTTTAAGAAGATTAGACAGTATGAATAATGAGCAGACACCACCTGCTTAATGCTCTTAGAAAGCATCCTAGTTGAATTTCAGAAAACTGATTAGAAGACTGACTTCTTTTACAAAAACCCTCTGAATAGATACAACAAAGAGAAGAAAGAAGTCTTCGATCAGCAAATAGACATATATGAAAGAAAGAGGAAAAGAAATGTAACAAGCAAAAACAAGATTCAAAACTTCAATATACTAAAAATTAAATTTTACAATATTAATAGCATCAAAACATGCAAAAACAGAGTAGAATCAATTATAGATTTTATAAAAGATAAGAGTATTAATATTTTAGGAATAGCAAAAACAAACCTATCTGAGAAGGAAGGAAGATTTCTAGTTAAAAATCAAAAGTACTATTCTGTATATTGGTCAGCAGCAGAAGAACAAAAGAAAAAAGGATCAGGAGTCAGTATTCTAATTAACAAATAATAGGAAAAGCATGTAGCAAAGGTATCTAGAGAGAACCCATATAGTATTGATATAATACTAGACTTCAAAAGAATCATGATCAATATCATAGTAGTATATATAGCACCAAATAATCAAGAAGTGCATAAACAGATAAAGACTTATATAAAGAAAAGAACAAATACAAGCAAAAAGAAGAAGCAACAGAGATTTGTAATAATATGGTTTGACAAATTCTAAGCAAGAAATATAATACAAAAAAAGGCAGTAGACATAATGCTTATAACAGAAAGTGATTACAAAGCAGTAGTACTTAAACTAGAAACAGGAATAGACTTGAGAATAAGAAATCAAGCAAGAATAAAATGTCTAAAAAAAAAAATAAACATTGATATAGATAAAATAAACAAAGAAGATTGGAAGAATTATAGATCTAGGCTTGAAGAAGAATTAAGAAAAAGTATAAAGAGCATTATAAACCAAAAGAAAGAAGCTCTAAAAATACGAACAAAAGTAGCAACTTATCAAAGAAGAATACAACAAGAGGAAGAAAAATTTAATATGCTAAATATAGACAGTATGTGTAATATAATTGAGTTATCGATAAGAAAAGCAGTACTCAGTATCTTGCCCAAAAAGAAAAAACTATCAGAACTAAAGTCAGCATTAGAGCATAGTGAAATAGTAAGAAAATTACGGCTTGAAACTTGAACACTTAGTAAATAGTGCAGAAAAATAAAGAAAACAGGATACACAGGACTGAGATGGAAAGAAAAAGAGAAATTTGAGAGATATATATTGAAGATCAAGGCAAAATGGTCTTACCAGAGCTGGCCGACTCAAGAAACTATAAAAGCCTAAAAGCATGGTGGAAAATTATATACAAAAGGTAACAAACAGAAAGACGCATAGAAGAAGAAGGAAAGATCAAAGACTTTATTGAGAAGAAATTTGAAATGATGGTAAAAAATCAGAGGAAAATAATTGATAGCCTGTTAGAGAAGCCACATAGAAGTATAAGACTAGAAAAAGTACTCAGAAGCAAAATGGACGAGGAAGAGAAACAGGAACTAGTGAATGAGCCTAAAGAAGTACTAGAAGAAGTAAGAAAGCATTTCCAAAAGCAGTTCAAAAAAAGAAATATAAAAGCCAAAAATCTGCTAAGAGAGTGGAAGGAAAGATACAAACCAGTCAGAAGTATCCAAGAAAATTGATACAAAGATCTAGCCAATAAGATAACTAGTGAAGACTGGGCAGAAGTATTAGAACAGACAAAGAATTCCTCTGCACTCAGCTCTATAGGAATCTCCTATCCACTCATCAAAAACGTGAATACTTTTGCAGAAGAACTATTCAGAAAACTAGCAGACAAATGTTTTAAGCTAGGAAAAATACTAAAAAAATAGAAAATTGGGTTGTTGTATCCAATTCCAAAAAGAGAAGATTGGAATTACAATCTCAACAATATCTGTCCTATTTTGCTGTTAAAAACATTCAGAAAAACAGTAGTATGAGTATTAAACAATAGGCTAGAAAGAAAGTTAAAAGAGAAGAAAATCTTGAAAGGAAGAAACTATGCTGGCCTATCAGAAGAGGGAATAACAGGACCTATACAGATATTAAATAGCATAGTAGAAGACGCAAGAGAAAATAAGAAAGAACTCTGAATTTTATTTTAAGACATGAAGAAAGCTTTCGACTCAGTTAGCATAGAAATGCTGAAACTAGTCTTAAAAAGAATCAAGATACCTCAGAAAACTCAGGACTTTATAATAAACCTGTATAAAAACAGAGAAATGGAGGTAATTACAGGACATGAAAACACAGAAAGATTCAGAGCTAGGACAGCATAAATTAGAGAGAAGTAATCTCTTCTCTAGTTTGAAGAATATTCTATGATCCGCTATTAACACATATACAAGAAAGCAAAGAAACTGGCTACACTATAGAGGTAACATGGCCTAAAGATATAAGTAGAAATATAGTGGAGATACAAGACCTGAGAGTGCCAGTACTCACATATGTAGATGATATAGTATATATTGCAAGAAATAAAAAGGAGCTAGACAAGATTATAGATATAGCAAATGAGTTTTTTGAAATTAACAATATAGAAATAAACACGAAAAAGTTAGAGCTGGTAGTACTCTTTCCAGCAAACCAGGAGATAGCGGATAATAGAATAAGATTTGGACCAAAAAAAGAATAGGTGATCTGAAAGAAGCCAGAAGACCTGACAAGATATCTCAGAATTTGGATATCAGAAAAAGCAAAACAGAAGTATATGTGTGAGATTATTAAAAAAGAAATACAGATAATAGTAAAGGGGCTAAAAAAGAAGAAAATATCCCTGGCATATATATAGTATATCAACAACAGGGTGCTGATACCAAAAATAGAATACAGAAGTCAGATCTATATTCTTCTAAGAGAAGTTTGCAATAGACTACAGAGCCCAATCTTTATACTAATTAAGAACAAGGCAAAGATAATATATACAATGCCAAATGCAGCTATAGCATACCAAAACATAGTAGGAATAAGAACAATTTGGCAAAACCAACTAGCACATCATATCACAGAACTAACTGCTAGGTTAAACAACAAACAAGATATAGGCCGAGCTATGTGGCTAAGAATTATGCAAGCACAATTAAATCTCAAAAGCAGCAAATGCATTCTAAATCTTAGTTTGCAGAGGATAGAACAAATAGATATCAAAAACAATTTATGCTATAAAATAATTAGAGAAGCAAAAAGATTAGAAATCAGCATTAGGTCACCAGAAATAGAAAGAAATTTAGAAGTTATAGAAGGTGGAACAGAAATAGCAAGCATTTTGGAAAAGAAGTATAGATCAAGCTTCAGACAAGAAAAACAATGAATGTCTTTACACTCAAATAATTACTAAATAAAGAAGAAAACAAAATGCTTATATGGGACTAGACTAAGAAACTCAGAGGTTGTAACAGCAAAATAAAAGTTTCAGGAACTAGAGAAAATGGTGCTAGAAAGTAAAAATGACAGAAAAGTAAAAGCAGAATTCTACAGAGGGCCAGAAAATTACAAATTAATTGAAGCAAAGCTATGTAGAATAAGTAGCGATAAAAGAAGACAGGAGTGGATCATATACAAAGAAGAGAATAGAAATGCTGAGGTCAGAAGAATAGTAAAGAAAAAAAAAGATAAAGGGTACGAGATAAAGTATTGGAACAGAAATAGTACATCTAGACCAGATGAAATATCTCTAGATCTATGCAAAGATTGTACAGAAAGAATCAATGAGGAAAAGCCCAGTATATGCCGAAACAACAAGCAGTTTAAGGAAATAAGAAGAGCTCTAGATAGTAGTTGGATCAATAAGAGCAATGATGATGGCCAAACAAGATACAAGATAACAATGTCATAAGAGAACTTAGCAAGAATAAGAGAACCTCAAGCAGTAATAGAAGCAAAAAGAAGAGCAGAAAGACAAATAACAGAGATAAGAATAGGTTCTGTTATTGAAGAAATAACACGAAGCTGTATAGACGGAGTAGAAGCAGTAACAGAGCTAATAGCAATTTCAAAAGATATTATAAAATACAAAATATTTAAAGCATATACCGATAGCTTACTACTAGAACTGCAAGAAATAGCAAGTGAAACCAAGATGGAAGTAGGGTGGATCCTACAGATGCAAGAAGAAAGATCATTAAAGAAGATAGCAGATTTTAATTGTGCTACAGTATGATAGGCTGGCCCTTATCAACAAGGGCAGAGCTAGACACAATCCTGACTGTGCTTTTAGTCTTGTTAGAAGGAACATCTATAAAAATATATACAGAAAGCCAAGCAGCAATTCAAGCAGTTCAAAAGATGACAGAAATAAGAAAAATACGCAGCTACCTCAAAATGAAGAATAGAAGTATTTGGGACATATAAAACATATAAGAAAATGAAAGCAATTAAAGTTTGAACTGCACAAGATGAAAAGACACAGTGGAATAGAGGAAATGAAGAAGCAGATAAACTAGCAAAAGAAGGTGCAAGATCAAACAAGGCCATCGAAATATAGCTACCATGGACCAAGCTAATATATGTTGTACCTAGGTAGAAAGGGTTAATAGTAGATAAGCCTATCAGAAGCTTTGTAAATTAGATTACAATAGCAATTCTAGATGCAGAATAGGCAGAATTAAGTAGAATGAAGAGATGGATAGGAGAGGAAAGTGATGATAGTTTAGATTGAAGGGAAATATAGAAATATATAAAAGGAATAAAGAGTAACAATTGTTTAGATAGTAAAACAAATAATAAGTGGATATTTAGGGTGAAATATTTAAATAAAATACTGCCAACAATAATGGAGCTCAAGTCTAGAAGGCCTAATCTATACAAGACCAACAAGTGCGTCATGTACCAAGAAAAAGATGAGACTATCATATCCTATCTATGGAAAGAAGCACATACTTATAAGAAAAATTTATATGATACCACTTATGTTGATAAAATAGTAAAATGCTCAGGAAATGATGCTTATTGGTCTTCCTTTCTCAGCGCATTAGATAAGCAGGAGGAATCAATTCGCATAAAGCTAACAACATTACTTGCAGAAATTTCCCAAGATGATATAGGGAGCAGAGAAGAAATGTATAAATTTGTTACTAAGGCTGGTAAGTACAAATCTAAAGCCATGACTTTAGAAAAATATATGTTAACATATATTCAAGAAAATGGATATGAAATATTAGCTAATTTGCAGAGCACGTGGTACAAAGTGGTTGGCCTGGAAATCACACGCTATCGAACGTCATCAAAGTTACAGGGTGATAAAAAAGATAATTCATCCGAAGCGAATATAGATGAGATCATTGAATTATATAGTTAAGTATTCTTAGTAAGGTCTGGTAATTCTAGCTAAGAAAACTTAGTCATAAGACGCTTTGTATAATATTATTTATATTTTTTTTTATGCAATAATACAGGCTAACTTCAATTTCTATCTTCAAACTTTCGGCCTCTGATATGTATTTCTTTTTTCAAATTTATAAGAAAAAAGATATTAGTATTTTTAAATATATACTTTCATAGTATAATGGCTGAATTGCGCGACCAACTTTCTCAGTACATAGGCTTCGAACCTAGTGAAATCCCCCCTTCCAATTACAGAGGAGGATATACAAGAATTTCGTAAAATAATAGCAGATCAAGAGAAAATAACAGAAATTGTAATGGATAAGTATCGATTTCTGCTACGCTATGGGCATAATGGTAAGGCTGGTAACCAGATTCATATTGGCTGGTTAGTAGCATATACAGTATCTCAAGCTGAAAAGGTCTTAATTAATCTGTCTAAAGATTTATCAGAAAAGGTATTAGCTCATATTGAAAAAAGATTCGAAGAAGTCCCACTAGTGCCAGTACTCATACGGTAGATATTTAGATATTATTCCCGGCCTATCTGGTATCTTTGGTACCTCTTCTCTATTTATATATTTTTTGTGGGCGGGATATCCGACTTTTTCTTTTGACATGATGCTCTCCAAATTCCATAGCTTTTCACAACGACTAACCATATAATTACGATTAATAGAAAAAGCAATATCGAGCAGATGAACACCGATGATAGTAATTTGTCTATATCAATAGAGTTCTCCGAGCTACCTAATAAAATCTTTTCTTTGCAAATAGTAGCAGGTATGATTTGTTCTGAAGAAGCACTAGAGCTCTCTGGCTTATTATTTTTTTCGCCACCACTTTTTGCATATGAATCGGTTCTCTCAGGACCATCCGGCTAATTATTTTTATCAAAGTATCCTGGGAGGGATGAATTAATCACAGATTGAAGCAATTTTACTTCCTCTGATTTTGCATAATATTCAGCTTTATATTTGGCGAGAGATGTCTCCGTGTTAGCATATTAGGAAAAAAGTTTAGAATTTTCACCCTTCAACCTTCTGGCCTCATCATTGATCTTCATGTATTCGTTCTGCAACTTAGCATTATAATCTCGTATCTTGAATGAGTCTTGTAAGATGCAACGTATCTCTTTTTTAAGATCATATGTTCCCATTTATTTATATTAGCCATAAACATATAAAAAAAAACTTTCAAATTTTATGTTAGAGAATAATCACAATAAATAAAAAATGAACATGAAGGTTATCGATCGTTTTATTATTATTTTAGATAGCATATTAGAATGTATTCTAGCCACCTAAAACAATAAATTATGCTTTCTAATGTCACTTCTCATTCTAAAATAATAAATATAAATTCTAATTTTTTTTATCCATCTAAAATGATAAATATTAATGCCTAATATTTTTTATGCATCTAAATACATTGTCTAAAAATATCAGAAGATTATATCTACCTCGATTTTAAAAACCCATTATCGGCGGGTGCCACCATTTTAACACCTGGAGAGATTGAAGAAATTAGACATCTCAAAAATAAAGTTATGGTGTACATGATAGTAAATGAGTACCATATTAATAAAGATCATATTCATGATATATGGAACGATTCTAAGCGTTCATAGCGAAATAGAAACCACTTTTTTGAGGAGCTTAAGAAAGCACAATCTATCTCTTCGGAGAATAGTTTAGAAGTTCATGCTAAACAACCTTGTGAAGTGTCTGATGAGTCAACTCCAAAAGAATCATCTGAGGTTGTGGGGAACTCTCCAGGACCATCACCCACTAATATGAATGTACAAGAAAAGCAAAAAAAGAAAAAGAAACTGTTAAAGTCTGGATCTATTCGAAATTCTAACTTACCTAAAATTTCGGCTGGGGGTTTTTGTCAAAACTCCTTACTAAATGTCTCATATGAACTAATTACTTCGATTAAAAAAGATCATATAGAATCAGAGGAGTCTATGCGTGAATCGGAAAAGCTCTTTGCTCTTAACTCACTTCGCTAAGCTAGAATATCTAGTTAACAAGGAAAAAGGGATCGGAGGTTTTTATTAATCTCAATTAATTTAGCTTTGGAAATGAGAGTATCATACAATATTTTTTCAAGCTCCTCATAGCTCATGCGTTTTTTTTTTAATACATCATCATACTTATTTAACTCCTGTGAGTCCTGTGATATGTTATCCAGAGTCGAGAAATTATCAGATTCAGGAGTAATATTCGCACAATTCACCTCGAGCTTGTTCTTGACTTTATGCATAGTGACCGGAATGATATAATCCTTTCCATTATGAGAGAACTTTAATTCGTTTTTACCCCAATCCACGGTGTAATTATATTTCTTTAAAAGCTGGTTAGAAAATATTAGGGTTGGCTTGTTATATCTCACAACAACAAAATCTTCATGAATGGTAAGTCCAGGAGCTAGAGTAATAGGTAAATCACGAACCACTCCAATAGATTCAACTGGAACAGTAGCAATGCCACTGAGATCATGTGTTTCAGACTTATTAATTTTAGCCTTTACGCGATCAACAATATTTTCAGTTACTATAGGAGGCTCTGCTCCAGAATCAAGAGTCATAGCGGGTATTTTTAAGCGCTTAATTTTACATTTTACAGTTGCAACGCTTGTGGGTGGCTCCTTCTTCTTGACGAAATCAATTTCCATCGGACCATCCAAATAGTCTTCCTCCTCTAAACTGGATTCATCCGGAGATGAATCTTTGAAAGATAATGGTGTGTCGTTTTGAGATTTTATCTTCTCCTGTATGGAAACTATCTGTTTGGGCACAACAGGACTAGAGTCTTAAGAAAAATATGCAGGAAAAATTAATTTAAGTTCGCTTTGGAGGATTTTACAAATAGTTTCCTCTAGTGGAATTTCTCTCAGTTTGGCGCTAGACATCTTTTTAAGGGATGATTTCATGGAGCTAGAATCCTGCTTCATTTTTTTTTTGACTTAGCTA
>CAJVPZ010003203.1:0-11304 GCA_910592135.1 Racocetra fulgida | reverse complement strand
AGTATAACAATTCAGCATTCATTCTGTATCAAAAATAATTCCGTATCTATCCAGTATAACAATTCAGCATTCATTCTATATCAAAAATAATTCCGTATCTATCCAGTAGGATCAAATATAGTATAGCTTTCTCCGGCGTTTCTGGAAATTTTGCCGAGAGATCAGCAGATCCGTACGTCATATGGTCATATGACCTAATCGAGTAATTGATATATTATGAAGGGTTGTATTACCTAACCCAAATTAAATTTTGACCTTTATCATTATTTAGATACTTTATCAAACACTTTCTTTATCCTAGAACATATCTGTAATATGGGTAAAATGTTAATGCCATTATAGTGTCTAGTTTTGAAGAACGAAAATCCAGATCCACTTTCAACTTTATAGAGTACCAAATACTTTCTTGTGAAGTGTCTTACGGGAGATTTTTAGAATGATCTCAATTGTGTAGCCAGAGTTGCATTTTTTGGCTTGCGCATTAATGCATACAAAATAGGAACTGCCGAGGCATTAACGCCATTCGTTCAAGATTATAGAGCTAACATTTTACCATTTTACAATGTTTAAAGGTATAAAATAGATTAAAAAAAAAAAAACCAACGAGCTTAATTACAAAGTCTCGCGTAATGCTTGGACTGGAGAAATCGACCAAAAAGTAAGGTTGCAATTAAAGGTAATTATAAAGTTTGATGATATTTATATTTTATAGATGCATTATTTGGATACGATCTCATAAGTTAATTGTATTTAATTATATACATTCCACTAAAAGTTTATTAATATATTATACCAGAAAAGTTGAATATTGGACGAAGTAGAAGATAGCTTAAACTTTTATTTATAGCTTGATCCCTTTGCCCAAAAGTAGTTATAAGAGGGGTGATTTTTTATTAATAAAGTTTCGCGAGAAGGTAATAGATGCTTGGGGTGTCGTTGAATTATGAAGATATTAAGTATTTGATCGTACAATTAGGTTTAATGCGTAGAGATGTGCATTTAATATGACAAAGTTACATTCGTTATTTGGTTAAAAAACAAATGTAATAAATTTTCTACTTGCTAATACAGTAATTTAATCAAGAACATATGTGTTTTTAATTTAGTTTGTATTTAATCTAAAAATAAATTATTATTCTTTATCTATTTCGGATATTATAGTTTGATGCACTTTGCATTTTTAAGTATATTGACTAAAATGTTTTAGATATTATAAGTTGAATATTTCGCTTGGTGCCGTTCACACTATAGATAGATTTTTTTTTTTTACATTCATATTATTTTCAAGCGTTTTATTGCAATTTATTAAATGTAAAATTTATTACAAAAAAATTGTTGATATTAATTTAATATACTGAGAATTGACCTTTATTATTTTTCAATTAGCAGATAGAATTTTAAATTACATTTCAAAAATCCTAGCATTACTGCAAATTGAAGAGTTGGGATATGATCTTTCAATCTCAATCTTTTTTTTTTAAATTCACCATAATAAAACCCGAAATTGATCTTTTTCAAAGATAGTTATTATCTCGAAAAAAATAATTAACTCTAATATCGAGAATACCAACTTTTAAACATATCCCATTCAAGAAATATAAAATTATTAAGATTATTGTCCCTAAAAGCTAAAATATTGTAAAATTAGCTATATCAAATTCCGATTCTGAATATTTAGTAGCGACAAAACGTAAATATAAGTTAATTGCCAAAAACAAAGTTACAACATTCATATAGTGTTAATATACTTCCGTAGTCCAAGTAGTAGTTTCAACTTTCTTTTTTACAAAATCCAAATTAATAATCTCCATTTTGTAAAAATATAATATAGCATACCCAAATTCAAGTACTTTTGTACTATTTTATAACTTTTATAAACCGATGCATCTATATTGCTGTTAAATATATGCTCGCAGTTATTATGCTTGTAAAATAAAAAATTGTAATCTAATCTACATGGTTTTCGAGGATTTAAAAAACAATAAAACACCATTACAAAATTATGATGCAATTACTAACCCATGGAATTTAAATTCTTAGAATTTTTTTTTAATATTAAATAGCTTTATTGAAAAATTCCATCTGATTAAAATAAAGGGTACTTACAAATCTTTATTATCGTCGTTCATATTCTTTTAAAAATGATACCTACACTATTATCACTCTAGCATATCCTTTTTAACGAAGAAAATTGTATTAATTTCATATTTAGTAAAGGGATTTTGTATGAACAGCCCGTGTGTAGTATATGTAGTGCGAGAACGACAAGGCGTGGCAAAATCTTTCAATGTCGAAAAAAAAGATGTAGGAAAGGCGTGTCGATTTTTAAGGATTCATTTTTTTCTAAGAATCGATTAAAGGCCAATGACACCCTTTTAATCAGCTATTTATGGCTTTGCAAGGCATCGCATAGTTTAATCATAACCATCATGGGCCATTCACCAAATACAATAACCGATTATATCAGTTATTATAGGTTATTAACAATGAAGTTATTATTATTGTAATTTTTTAATTTATCTTTATACTTACTAACAAAAATTATACAACAGGGTGAAACCTAAGTTGCGAAATAGTGAAATCCACTATAATCATCACACAAGGGTGAAATCCACTATAATCTTCACACAAGGGTGAAATCCGCTTTTATATAATAAAAAATATAATAAAACGCGGATTTCACTCTATTTCGCAACTCAGATTTCACCCTATTCTAAAATTATTTTTAATTATAGAATGCTTGTCAGTTTTGATGTCCAAGAAACCCAAGATAAAATTAGGGGCCCGGGCATTATAGTGGAAATAGACGAGTCCAAATTTGGTAAACGAAAATACAATCGCGGTTATCATGTTGAGGGAGTTTGGATTTTTGGTGGTGTAGAAAGGACTCCAGAAAGAAAAATGTTCGCAATGGCTGTTGATGACAGATCCGCTGAGACCCTACTCTTTCTGATTGAAGAAAATATAAACCCAGGGTCTATTATCTATTCGGACCTTTAGCATGCCTATACAAGAATAGGTCCTAATTTAGGGTTTCGGCACCAAACGAAAATCATAGTTTAAATTTTGTTGACCCTATTACCGGCACTCATACAAACACAATTGAAGGAACCTGGAATGGTATTAAAATCCAGGTTAGTAATATAAATTAAAAATTTAATCAATTTAATTATATACTGTACTTCATTAAAACGGATAACAATGGGTTGCAAATAATAATCTATAGATGAAAATAACATTCAAGAGTATTATTTTGAATTATAGTTTGCGTTAAATTAACTTAGGCTATAATTCAAAATAAAACCCCCTGGGCGTCTTTTTTTTTTTTTTTTTTTTTTTTTTTTTTTTTTTTTTTTTTTTTATAATAGATTTCATCAAGAAGCCGTGTAAAGTCTAAAATTTCAAACTATTTGTTTGAATTCATCTGGCGTTGGCAAAACAAAGATAATCTTTGGAGAATATGTTGAAGTGTATGAAAGATACGGGGTATTATGAGGAGGAAGTAGATGAAATCAATGAAGGGAATGAAAATGAAGAGAATGAGGAAAATGAAGAAAGAGAAAATGTGGAGGAAGATGAATATGAGGATGAAGAGAACGAAGAAGAGGTGGGTGGGGAAAATGAAGGAAGAGAAAATGAAGATGATGAATATGAGGATGAAGGGGAGTATGAAGAAAATGAAGAGGAGGATGAAGAAAATGAAGAGGAGGATGAAGAAAATGAAGAAGGGGAGAATGAAGAGGACGAAGGAGAGGAGGATGGGAAGGAAAGAGAAGATAATGACAATGAAAGTAGTGAAAATTTGTTAGTATAATATTCTATTTTAAAGACAATTAGAATAGAAATTTGACGATTATTCACTTTCTACAAAAATCGGCATCTACCTAGAAATTATCGCTTAATATTCAACTCATTCAATTCGCTGTCTTCGCTTAATATTCAACTCATTCAATTCGCTGTCTGTTAAATAATTATGATTAATATTAAACAAATCAAATAAAAAACTTTATTTATTAATAAGTAATATAGTTACCTCGATGTAGTGATATAGTGTATCTAATAACTAGTGATACTATCCAAATTATATTAAACACACCAGGTAGAACACCAAGAAGAATTGCTCACAAAAAAGTCCAAAACTATAATTCAGAATCATTAGTATTGCGCATTAATATCAGTTTTATCAGCTGTACTAAGAAAACGTAACTAACCAAATTAAATGAAAGTATATCCAGTCGTAAAATAAAACATTATTCTGTCCTATAATTATTAAAGTAATAGAAGCCTTAATTATTCGCATAATTCATATAAAATTTACATATCAATAATAAATCAATCCATATATACCTTCTTCAGCAATAACATTATTAATGATGTGATTAAATTCGTAATCCGATCTGAAAAGATATACCCACCAAAAATAATAAAAGCACCTATCACTGTCAAACTAATGTCCAACATAATATCGGTTATGTTCATAGATATACGCTTTTAATAAACTTGCACTTATAAATATCATCAGGATATAATTGTATATGTGTGCTTTTGATATTTTTTAACATTTCATTTTATTTACTTAATCCTAAACCATTTTTATCATTCTACAATTTTGTAAGAACTTCACAAATTTCTATGGCTTATGGACACCCCTTTCTTCATAACCTTGTAATATGTCCTTGATCACTATTGGTCTATAAAGCTCGTTATTTCATTCTATAGAATAATAATAAAAAAAATAAGTTTTAAAATTTTGTATGTACAAAATTGTGCAATTCTATTACCGTTGATAGCCACTCGGGGCAACAATACCAATAATCAATCGTAAAGATTCCAATTGGGCTAATATGTATCAAAGATCTTCAATTTTTTATCAAAAGAATCAAATATCTTTATACTTTCCAAATGAGCAAATATTGCCATTGTATATTGACATCTATTTAAAATTTCCGGTGCTATATATGTCATGACTGAAGTTGGCACCTGACTGAAGTAGTAACTTCAGTTAACTAAAGTTTCACTTGACTAAAATTAGCCCTTGAAATTAGATCATCTTGCATGCACTAGAACTTTAGTCGGGTGCCAACTTCAGTCAAGATATATACAGTGGGGATCCTATAAACCCTACGACATTCTTCCCTTAATGCTATACTTGTTGGTATCAAAAATTCTACATCTGTAATAAAGATGCTATGTAAACTATTTAATAAATTATTACCAATATGTAATCCCTTTAAAAAAATTAGTTTTGAGGATTTCTAATTTTTAAAATATAAAAAATTCAATGCTATAATTATTAATAAATTACTTCCTTTCTAATTCACACTGATTCGTATTGTAGCAAATGGCAGTTTTAAAATTTTATCTGTCTCACCTAACTTAAAATAATGCACAAGCGCTTTATGCTTATCGATTTCAATTCTTAAAGCAATAACCAAAAAAAAAAAGATCGGGTTTGAGATTAGTAATTCAGTCGCGGCAAGAATTTTCTATTACTTAAAGATCTTGATTGAGATGGTTTCTTAAGCCTTTATTCTAAAATCCAACATGATTTTCATAACGTCTCCATTAATCTTCCAACACCTATGGTGCTTTCGACTTGGGTTTCTTTATCTGAGATCATATTTTTAATGTTATGCTTGGGTTAGGTAACACAGCGGGGTCATATTATACTACACCCAATCCAGTTACTCGATTAGGTCGCATGAGCATATGATATGTCAAATCTACTGATCTCTCAGCAAAATTTCCAGAAACGCCGGGGAAAGCTATACTATATTTGATCCATCCAGTATAACAATTCAGCATTCATTCTGTATCAAAAATGATTCCGTATCTATTCAGTATAACAATTCGGCATTCATTCTGTATCAAAAATAATTCCGTATCTATTCAGTATAATAATTCAATATTAATTAATTATATAAACGTATTATTCAGTATATATCTATTATATTCTGTATATTATTTGTAATTTTCTTTATTATTTTCATATATATTTTTTCTTAGAGTGATAGCAATACTGAATAGAAAGCATTGTACTATGCACAAATATTGAAAATATTAAAGAAATTTGCCATCAAATATAGGACAGTATTACTAAAAGATGTGACAAACTACAATCAAACCCAAAAGCTATGATTAATTGTATCCTCAATCGTTACAAAGATCCTATTAAATTCGATAATATTAAAACTGATAATGATGTTATGACTAAAACATCTGAGATTAAACTCATATTTAGCAATATTTTAATAAATGGACTGATTACAAACCTACTAATCAAAATATATATAATTCTATATGGCAAAAGAAATATAACCCTAACCTTGATATTAATCAAGAGTGGTACAATAGTGCACTTGAGGAATTTATAATTGATAAAATTTCAACAACTCTTTCTCAACTCCCAAACAATAAATCATGTGGTCCCTCAGGTATTAGCCATGAAATGCTAAAACATGCAGGTCACTCCTTTCTTTCAGCCATTACTGCTCTATTTAATAGATACATAGCTACTAACAATATACCTAAGCAATGAAAAGAGGTAGAATTTACCTAATTTCTAAGAAACCAATCTTTGATGGTAATCTAATCAACATTAAACCCATAAGTCTTCTTGAACATATTAAGAAACTTTATACTAAACTTCTTACCAACTGTCTCAACAAAATCTTTACCAACTACCAAATACTTTCTCCTTACAATTAATTGCACAGCAATCCTACTACATATTCTTAACAATATTATTGAAGATGCCTCATATTACTTTGGCTCATATCTCAGAATACAGTCAGACCTCGATATAATCACCAGGTTGGGAAACAAATATTTGGTGATTATAAAAAAGTGTGATTATATTAAGGTCAAATTTTATATGTTTATTAATGTTTAGGATTAAGAAATAGTGTGACTATAACAAGGTTGTGACTATATCAAGAGTGACTATAACAAGGTCTGACTGTATAAGCAAAGTATATGATTTAGTCAATATAGACCTCTTTGAAAAATCTCTTATACGCATTAAGATGCCAACCAAACTTATTAAGATTCTTACTAACTTACTTATAAATCATCACAACAGAGTTATTACAAACTTTGGACTTACTAGCTTTTACGCAGTTAAAAATGGTATTGACCAAGGCAAAACCATTATAACACTCTTTTGAAGAATCTATAATGATCCATTTATTCACAAAATTGCTAACAGCTTTAATGGTTACACTTTATCAACTTCCTGGTAAACTCACTTAACACATTCTAAAAAAGAACAATTAAAGGCCTCTGTATCTGTAATAGCCTATATAGATGATACACTTTGAATTGCTAACTCAAAAAAGCAACTTGAATTAATTACTTAAACAGTTACATTTTTTTACCAAATGACCAACCTTCAAATAAACCCTTCCAAATCTATTTTTGCTACAAATTTTAAACTAACTTCAATATTCTTTTTCAACTCCACACTTCAATCTATTCCAACTAACCAACTATTCAAATACCTTGGATGTTGGTTTATACTTAATAACAAACATACTCAACAAATCAAACTAATTAAAAATGAAACATTCCAACTCACCAAAAAAATAACAGATAAGTAAATTACTTACATTATTAATTCAGTCATTATTCCTATATTAGAATACAGAATACACAATATCATATTACCACATTCAACATATGATAATATCCTAGCTAAATACCTTACTGTAGCTAAACACAAATCTAACTTATCAAGGTCTATTCCAAATAGTACTATGCTTAACCCCTATCTCTATAATATTCATAACATCTGGGATATTCAACTCCAACACCACATTACCAACTTCCACCAATGTATTAACAATCCTAATTTTTTAAGAATTACTACACGAATCAGACTCCAACAACTACAAAATAACATTTGGTCAACTACCAATATATTACAGCACCTTCAACCAATAGTTGATGGTGCTAATAGATTTACATTAAATTTTAAAACTATTCAACTACTTTCATATCTCAGAGTTTCTATTATAGCTAATGCTGATGTCTTATGGTCTAATACAATTTCACACAACTTACAACCTTTAGAAAAAATTCTTCATAATCATCCCAACTATACAACCTTCAAGAAACAACTTAGAGATAAATGGATAAACAGATAATGGATAGAAACACTAGTTTTGGTATTTTATTAGATAGGATGGACAGCAAAATACAAGAACTATGTAAAAGATCATAAATAATTAAATAAAAATAATATATAAATAGTGAAAATAAATCAAATGAACATTTTTTGCTATGAAAGGGATTTTATTACAGTTCAATAAATAAATCTTTCGTAGGTTTCTCAATGTAAAAAAGTTTTTGACTTTCTTATATCAAAGATTATATTAAAGTTTCAAAGTTATATATTATTAATTAAATTATTGTATTTAGGGCATTCAAGATAAATAAAAAATAAACATATATAATAAAATGAGTAATATAAGCAATTATCAAAATCTTTTGATAAAAGGATAATTAGGAAGGTGGAACACGTAAAAATCTATTTGGAGTAGCTTTAATAAGATGTTTTACTACATTTTTTGTCGATAAATTGTCGAGAAATTTCTTCATTTGATCAGGAGATTTATTTCCACTAGATGCAATAATTAAAGCGATTGTTCCAGCAACTATTAATCAGAAAGCTTGAGATTAATATTAATTTAGTAAAAAAAAATTCAGTTAATAGAACATTTATAATCACAAACCGTGAGGGGATGCTTGACTGGTTCCTAAAAATGTTATAAGACCGGTAGGAGACTGATTTCCAGCTGCAGTGATATCGGTACCTAGTTATAAAATAACAATCAATTATTGTATATATAAAAATATTTATTGTTCATTATGGCTGATTTGTGGAATCGGGTCTTTTATTTAAATTTCGAATATGAATACTTTCTGTAATATAACAACTTAATAAAAGTTTTTCAAAAAAAAACCATGTAATATAATTAAATTTGAATATTTAAATAAAGGATCAATCCCACAATTCCACCGTAATGCAATTTTTAAGTTGTTACTTGGAGCAAAGATATTAGTACAATTTCCAAAGTTTGAGAAATCTGCAATAGCATCAGTACTGGTATTAGTAGCTCCAACTGCTATGGCATTGGGTGCTGATGATGGTGTTTCAGAACAAGTATCAGTTCTATCATTTCCAACAGCAACAACGACATGGACATCCTTTTTTCCTACTTCAACAACCGCATTATTTAATGAGTTGCCAAATCCACCTAAGGACATACTGTAAAATAGATTAATCAAGGTTTTTTTACAACATAATAATTAAATATAGAAATGACAGTGTAGAAAAAATATTACTTAATCACTGTATTCTTGTTTTTGTTTTTCATATGTTCATTTCCTACAAAGCTTATTC
This sequence comes from Racocetra fulgida, assembly GCA_910592135.1. Classification (NCBI taxonomy): domain Eukaryota; kingdom Fungi; phylum Glomeromycota; class Glomeromycetes; order Diversisporales; family Gigasporaceae; genus Racocetra; species Racocetra fulgida. The sequence continues at coordinate 1,901 of CAJVPZ010003203.1, read as the reverse complement.
CTGAAAGAATGGCACTTTCATCACAACCTCCATCAGCATCGCACACCTTAATTGAAATTAGAGTTACATTTTTTGCTACACCAAATTTAGTTCCTGCAATAATTTCAAATTTAAAGTCTAGCATTAAGAAATTTTTTGCAATAATATTTTACTGATACTTTTAATACCTCCAACCTATTAATATAATTTAAGTTTGTTAGAAAATCATAAAGATAAGTATTTTACAGTGATATGTAAAATCATAAGATCAAAACTGAAAGAAACTGAAAGAAACATTATGAATTTGATATTAGGGTTTACAAATGAAATTTGTAATACGTACAATCCCTGCGACATTTGATCCATGGCTTTAAAATATATATATATATATATGATTAAATCATTAAATTAATTATTATAAGTAGAAAGCAAAAATGAATACCCATTGTCATCTTTATGCAGACATCCTTCACAGAAAACAGGACCGAATATTGCCCGTCCTCCAAATTCTTCATGCTTTACATTAATACCTCTGTATATGGGAAATAGCATTTAATGTATAAATAAATAATTATTCTTATATGTTTTGTTATGCAATTAATAACTTACGTATCAATAATATAAACACTCACATTGGAACCAGCGCTTCTAGGAAAAGTATATTTTCCATCTAATGGACGGCGTTGTTGGTCAATACGATCCAAATTCTAAAATTTAGATAAAGTGACATTAACGTTATTTATTCTGGTTATTTCAGATAAAACAAAGAACTTGAGTAAGAATTAGAGTTACGGTAGGAATGGTTGAAGCATTAGTAGAAACTTTAGTGGAAATTCGCTTTGAATCAATTATATATTTTTTATCCCTTTCGACATTAATAACTTCAGATAATTTAACCAATTTAGCAGCATCACTAGGACTAAATTTTCTGATGTAACAATTGAACGACCCAAAACTGATATCTTTAATAATGCTAGGATGATTTAATTGAATAGTGGAATCATCACTAATGGTTTTATCAAGACAAGATGTTAACATTGCATAGTGATTCTTTATTGCATCTCTTGAGGCTGTTGAGGAGAGCTGAATAATGAATGTTTGAGGTGCTTCATGAGAGTTTGGAGTAAAAGGACAGTTGAATGATTCAACCAAAGTTATTGAGCAAATAATAAAAATGGTGATAATTTTAGAGAAATACATATTGGACAATTAGTAAAGAGTATTTAGAATTAAGTGGTGGGCGAGTGAAAAAAAAATTATGACTGATAATGTATGGATAAAATTCTTATAGTTTTTAACGCGTATCGTTTTATGGTTTTTACATTATTGATTAGCATCGAATGAGATCTGTGCGGGGAATAGCAACAAAAATTCGGGTAAGGAATGCATCAGAATATAAGTTACGAATTTGAAATCAATAAATGTTACCAATATCGGCGAAATCAAAATTTTATCTATTCAGTCTTGGGCAATTTTATTTTTATTCTAAAATTTAGGAGAATAATTATAATAAACGTTGTACGGAATCATTCAAAATTTAGCAAATGAAGCTGCTCATTGAGCAATTCAGATCAATTTTTTTTGAAACTATAAATATTCTTTCAAGTATTCAATATATATTTATTTATTTACTGTATATGTACTAATTTAGAGAATTGATGTATAAATATCTAGTTTTAGTCTTAATTTCAGTCATAATAACTGTGGTCATCGTTAACATAAATTTTGTCATAATATCATTGAAATTATATGCATAATTCTATATAAAATCCAAGAGAATTATTATAGTATTGGTAGAAGCCGAATCTATTTTATAAGATTTAAATAGAAAATTTTACATCCCGCAAAGGAAGTCACGATTTCACGCGCCAGACATTGGGAAAATCTATAAATTGCCCGTCATTGATTTAAATATAAATAAA